>MU968411.1:25501863-25771690 GCA_034641835.2 Pinus albicaulis
CATGTGCTCAAGTGAGGCGCCCGTGGGTGAGGAAATATGGGTTGACACGGTTGAGCGCACCTACACCAAGTGCGAGCGACTCATGGGAAAAGTGGTTCGAGCGACCAAGCGAAGTGTGAAGTGCAATGGCGAAGGGCATACATAGTTGGATGAGCCAACAAACACTTAGTGCGAATGTTGGGTTGGCTTAGTGGGCCGACACCACCAAGCGACATGGCCTTTCATCCAACCGACATGGTGGGAAAGTGTATAAATGGAAGAGCGATAGAGTTCGAAAGGGATGGTGGAAATCACATAACTCGTATCGGTAGTTTGCAGTGCGAAGGCAATATGAGCTACAGGCAGATATGTGTATAACACAATGTTGTGGTGGATGAGGCCACTGGTCAGGAGAGTGGGGGAGTTGTAATGCGTATCATTCAGCTCGGGGGAGTCGGGCATTGGCAGTGGCAACAACGGGTGTAGCAGCAGGCGATGACAAATCGATGGACAACGTGCAGGTGTGGGCAACATGTTGCACGACTATGCAGTGGTATAATAGTTGGGAAGGCTATATCAAATATCGTGGAGTTCACATCAGTCAGTGACCCGAGCGTGAAGAAAGTGTTGGTAGTGACCCATATCGTGCAAAAAATTCATAGAAGGGTTGAACTCATGGAAAGTTGGCCCTCCCTTGTAAAATTTTGTAAATTATTATGAAACATATAATACAAATATTTACATGATAAATTTTGTTGGTCTCTTATTGTTGCATACTATACTATTGTATTATGTTTTACAAACATAACTACTAATGGAAGAAAATAAATATAATGGTAGGTGTAGCCCAGAAGACGAGAAAATAAATATATGGGATTCTAGCAGGTGCTGCACGATACCCCGAGTGGTGGATTGAACTCAGGGGCATGACAAATGGGAAGACTGAATGTATTAATGAATTTTTGGAGGACTACTTGCGAGATTATGTGAGGGTTGATAAGAAGAATTGTATTGAACTCTTGTATTTGGATCATTTTAGCTAGAACTTGCAGAAGATTTCTGCAACTAGGTATAGTCCATTTGAGTTGGTCAATGGACAGATGCCAGTTTCTCCACACACAATGTTACAGAGAGGATTTTCGAGGAGTCCACATGCAAAGATATTCTTGACAGTATGGGAGGAGTCCTCGGAATTAGCACGGGTACACCTGCATGATTTTGTAGGGAGAATGAAGAAATGGGAAGATAAGGATAGACGAGATGCACACTTCAATGTTGGGGACATGGTTTTTCTGAGGATCACCGAAGATCAATTTCAGCCACTAAAAGGGACTGCAAGATGTTTGACAAGGAAGTATGAAGGGCCATTCCAGATAAAAAAGAGAGTTGGGGAAGTTGCATATGAGTGGGAGCTTACGAGCCACATACGTTCGAAACATATTGTGTTCTATATGAGTCAACTCAAGAGATGTAGACTTGATGTAGATCATCCTAAGAGGACAACACCACCGAGAGGACCAACCATGATTTTGGGCAGAACGAACTTCATTTTGGAGAAGATCCTGGATCTTCGTACTACAAGTGTCAGGAGTGCAATACAAAGGGAGTTCTTCGTTCAGTGGAAGAAAGCACCAGAGGAGAGTGGTTGGGAAAAGAAATATTTTCTATGGAGATGGAAGAAGGATATTGCTAAGTCTAACAAGCAGTTGATGCAAATGATTGGATTGACAAGGAGATAAATGAATCATAGTGGGGGAGGATTTGAGGGCTCTAAACCAACATCACCACCCTCAGGTGAATTGGGTGCCCAACACCGGTGCACATGACCAACGCATGATATAGGGACACCCACATGTAGTGGATGTGCGATGGGTGAGCACGCCGGGTGACTTGAGTTAGGCGTGTGGGCGGGAGGGTGCTCGGGAAAGGCGCTTCTGGGTGAGGCAACATGAGTTGACATGGTTGAGCGCACCTACACCAAATGCAGGAAACTCGTGGGAAAAGTGGGTCGAACAACCAAGTGAAGTGTGAAATGCAACGAGGGAGGGCATACACGGTTGGACGAGCTGACAAAAACTTAGCGCAAATGTTGGATCATCCTGGTGGGGCAACACCACCAAGCCACATGACCTTTTATCCAACCAACACGGTGGGAAAGCGTATAAATGGAGGAGCAGATGAGTTGGAAAGGCATGGTGGAAATCACATAAGTCATATCGGTAGTTGGCAGTGCGAGTGTGATATGATATTATGACAGACGAGCGTATAAAACAACGTTGCGGTGGATGAGTCTACTGGTCGGGCGAGTTGGGGAGTTGTAGCGCCTATCATTCAGCTCGGGCGAGTCAGGTGTTGGCAATGGCATCGATGGGTGCAACAACGGGCGACGATAGTTCGATGAACAACGTGTAGGTGTGGGAATTGCGCCGCATGACTGTGTAGCGGTATAACCGTTGGGCAGGCTATAGTGCGTATCATGTAAGTCAGGTCAGTCGATAATGCGAGCATGCAGAAAGTGTTGGCAGTGACTCGAATCGTGCAGAAAATTGAGAGAAGGGCCGAACTCATTGAGAGTTGGCCCTCCCTTGAAAAATGTGGTAAATTATTCTGAAACATATAATAAAAATCTTTACATGATAAATGTTGTTGGTCTCTTATTGTTGTGTACTATATTGTTGTGTTATGTTTTCTGCACATAACTAATAATGGAAGAAATTAAGTAAGAAATTAAGTATAATGGTAGGTGTAGCCCAGAAGACAAGAAAAAAGGTTAATATGGGAGTCTAGCCGGTGCCGCACTATGCCTTGAGCGGTGGAATCAACTCGAGAGCGTGACACTAGGTGTGACAGGGCTGATTCCAAGAATCGGCCTTGCCACCCCTAGGGCTGGCTAGGGTGGGCAATTTTTTTTTTTTTTTTTTTTTAATGCTTTTTAAATGTTTTTTGTTTTTTTTTTTTAATTTTTAATCAAAATTTTTTAATGATTTTCATTTTGTTTATTTTTATTTTTATTTTTATTTTTTCGGTTTTTTTTTTTTAAATTTTATTTTGATGTGTTTTTTTTAAAGTTTTTATTATTATTTATGATTTTTTTTTTTTTTTTTTTAAATTAAAAATTTTCATTTAGCTTCTGTTTTTTTTAAAAAAAAAATTTTCTCTTAAATTATGTTTATTTTGGAAATATTTTCATATATATAGATATTAAATATTTTGTATTTCACATTTTTATCATTTATAAATCAATTCTGGTTTCTTTTTTTCACATTTTTATGTTTGTTTTTGGTATTTTTTATATTTGTTTATATTTTTCCATATTTTTTTTAAGTCATGTTTTTATTTCACGGTATCCATATAGTGTTCTGGACAGGGGTAGGGCTCGCCAATCATTTTAAAATTTATGTTGAACATGTATGGTTTGATGTTTAATTTGTACTGAATTTTAGTTGTTATTAGTTGTTATTCCTGTAGGCGTTCCCTTTTTACCACTTCTCCATAGGCCCGATCGATCAGTAGAAGTATGAAATAATAGTGAAGAGTGTAAGTTTAGGAATTTGAATACGCCATGCATGACAACGCAACAATGAGTGGTAATATATTTATCATTAGATTTTTTTAATTAAATATTAATGTATGAAGGAATTTAAATAAGTGACTTTAATAATATACCTATTCTCTATCCATTCAAAGTTATTAGTCCCTGCGGACTATATAGCGATCACTCGATCGTTGACAGCCTATTAAATAATTTTTTTGAGGAAATGTTTTTTTGTTTTGTTTTGTTGGTCTTTCTCCTCTTTTAATCTAATCTAACCTAGGTTTAATATTAGAAATTTCATTCACCAAAATTTTAAGCAAATTTAATTACAGATTTCACATGGCTAGATGTAAAATTCATAATCATACTCTTATACAAAATTTAATAGATTTCATGCAAGACTGACACTTGTTGCACTCCATTATTATTATTATTATTATTTTTTCCACTTATCATCCACGGGTCACTACGTCAATTTTCCCCTTACACACCGCCCTCCTTGTCTTGACCACCCTCCTACACAAAGAACTCATTCTTTGTTTTCCTGCAAAAGAAATGTAACACCAATTCCTTCATCGTAATATTGAAGTAAATCCATTTAATTCACACAAACAATTATCGAAACCTATTGTATCTACACACTAAAGCTTCATACCCATTATTAGCCCAATTATAAACAAACCTATTGTATGTACACACTAAAACTTCATACCCATTATTAGCCCAAATATAAACAAACTTACATATGCAGGCTGAGAAGGGTGCAGGCAAGCTATAAACCTATAAACCTATTGAATCTACAAAGTAAATATTCATAGCCATTACCAGTCCAATAAACAAGCTTACATATGTAGACTGAGAAGCGTGTGGACAAGCTATAAAAGAGAGCATTGCAACGCACTCAAAGTTCACATAGAAGAACTCTATAAATCACAGCACACTCACCGAGGCGATCTCCATGGTATTTGCAAGAGGAAGAAGCCAGGAACAACATGATCATACAATATTTTCTCCACGCAAAGATATCTGCATGGTTAGAATCGTACAATTAAATGTGTGAAGCAAAATGTATTGTTGTTAAGAATGGGATTCTGAAAGTTTCTCCCTCAAGTTCTGAAAGTTTCTTTGCAAATACAATTACATCAGATGTAAATATAATTGTATGTATTTATTTTTACACAAAATTGCAAATACAAACTTAGGTTTGCACTGGGAAAGAATAAAGAAAAAAAATAACTGGAAATATTTTTAGTTGACGTACTATGTTCCTTGAGCTGTTACACCTCAGCATACTTGTAATTACTTATTGTGCTGGACATTAGGGATAATACCACGTACATATGCACTTTGAACCTACCCATTTGGAAGAGCAGCTACTAGGTAGGGGAATACAGGTTTTTGTACCTACCTCTGGCTCGGCCCCGGGACCTGAACCAACCTGTCCTCGTGAAACAACCCCAAGCAAAACAAATAGTTAAGTAAGTTTTATGCGCCTGCTTATTCCATAGCAAGGGAGATTACATCTCACTTAGTTCCAATGCCCATAGAATCGATAGGGACAAAGCTAGTGCTATATCCAGTCACATCCCTATTTTGGAACCTATGATCTCACTCAAGAGGTTGAGTACCTAAATTCGATTAAAAGTTGTGAAATTCGATTAAGGCTGAGGATGGGTCTATAGTGGCCTCCGAATGCCGCAGATCCAGCTTTGAAAATAAAGAAACGCTGCAATTAGGAATAGAAGGCACGACAAATAAATCAATGTAAGCAGAGGTGTAGACAAAGGCTAGGACAAGAGCAACATCCCTTTGAGTAGTTTCAGAGTCTATTTCAGAACAAGGTGGGTAGTAACATATGTATTGAGAAGGATATACCCAACTGTATGCATGAAAGAACCCTACCGTATTAATATAGTTATATTGGCCCTTCAAAAGAGTTGAGGAAATTCAATTGGTCTAGGGGAAGAGGTGGGAAAAGAAGAAAGGAATAGAACCAGAGGTGGGAAATGAAGAATGGAATAGAACCTAATTATTGTTGATGGGGAGTTCTAAAGCAACTAGTTAGAATGGCCTTAAATCAAAGCAAAGCGAGGGCATAACGAAGTGGAAGTAGGAATTTTTGATATCTATATTTGTATAATCAAAACACCTAAAGTACATTAATGTTTTTATTGCAGGAGAAGCTATCGGGTCTCAAGAAGATTAAACAAAGGTGCAGGGAGATAAAACCTCCAACAGATGCTAATTATGCAATGTTATTACTGTCGACAGAATCCGACATTGTGAAGAAATCAGTGGGTACGTTGAATTGGAAGTATGTACTAGATGTCCTCAAAATGATGTACCTCTTCATATACTTTTAAAGCTAAGAAAGAGGAAACACAACTCTAACTGGACTGAACACAACTCAATATCTCGAGGTGGTATTACAGTTTGGGGTTTCCAGTTGGAGTGGAAATTCAATGCATTATGAATGGAATTAAAGTATACGGTTTCTTTGTCTTTGATTCGAATACTAGGGGAAAATTTGACTAATATATAGTTAATTAATTTTATGGAAGCATTTCTGTTATATATATATATATATATATATATATTCGTCATCATAAAAAGTTTTCGAGATATGAATGAAAAATAGTGCCCAGTTTACCTTCGTCAATTTGAAAGACAGGTCTCAACCACGTGTAAATGGCACAATTAGTTGATCTTGCAAAAAATAAATTTGGTGCTTTACGTCCACTTGATGTTTGTGTTCACCCACTCTAAACTGGTCCGCTCCAAGCTATTACTGCCTTCACCAAACTGTATTTAACATCATTTAGTTAGTTTGGCCACCGAGGGTGTGGTAGGATAAAGAGTGATAACACCAGGGAGGGATTGGAGGATGGAGATCAAGAAACGATATGGCAATCAAAGATCTGCAATGTTTATAGTATGTACACGTTGATTGGTTGCTATACATACACCTAGTACTTGCATCATATACATACAATAGCTATAACTTGCATCATAATATGATAATCATTACATTCCTCTCCGTCTCTGTTAAGGGTTGGGCTATATTGATTGTTAAATAAGCCCCAGGTTCATTCATGAATGAAGGAGACTATAAATGTATATAAAAGCATAAGAATTAATATAGATTCATCTAAAGCATTGATCTAAGTAGAGAGGGATCAAATTTCTTTTGTTGCAAACTTATTTTAGAGTGTAAAAAATCATGTGTAATTTTTTATTATTTAAATTGCATTTTTGAATGTTATAACATGTGTATTGAGCCATTTTATATTAATTCATGTTAAATTATTTTATTCATAACTCACATTGAGTGAAAGTGAAATTGTTTTACTAATAGATTTTTAAATATTTATTGATATGGTTATTCAATTTTTGTATTTTGGTCGACATGAGCAAATTTTTTTTTTATTATTTTTTTTAGGATGTGACATACACATGCCTCTCATACTGGATTGTAGAATGAGCCTCTCATTTCAATAAGATAAGGTTGGGACAAGCAGTGGTATCGAGTGGTGTTATGGTGTGTGTGGAATGTGGTGTTATGGTGTGTGTGGGGAAAGGCAGTAAGAAAGGTAAGGGGGTTGGCCTATCATTTAAGTCAGTTGGGAAAATGATTTATGATTTATTATTCACTGCAAAAAAGCTCCTTAACTACAACTTACTCCTAACCACTTTGAATTTCTCATTCTTGAGATTACATAAGCAATGAAAATTTCAGCTAATGCAATGTGGATTTGCAAAAGACTTATATGCTTATGCTGCTACAAATACATTTATTATTTTTTTGAGATGGTTTAATTTGAGATTAAACTTGGGTAACATTTTCCCTTGAACCACTGATTTGAGGTAAGACCAAATGGTATTACTAGCATTACATTGTGATGACAACACTTGATTAAACATGACATTTAAATTTTAAAATATGACATTAAATTTTTAAATAATAATTTAGTGATAAAAAACATATTTTTAATTTTCAATATATATATGTAAATAAATTATCCTTAATTTTTATTTTATTCTAAAATTAAAATAAAAATAAAATAAAAAATCAGTTTCTCTAACATTAATTAAACACTTACTACATAAAAGAAAAATACTAAAATAGGTGCTCTCTAAATTGAATTCATTAAATTAAAAGTAACTACAAATCATTATGTCTAACACTTTTAACACCCAAATTCCAAGTAGTTACAAAAGTGTAACCTGGCCTACAATTCTTTCCATTACCAGATATTCTATTTGGAAACTTAACTTAATCCCCCTCAGTGTTATGCAATAAAAGAAGAATTTACAAGTTTGAGTTAGATTTTGAACTTGCATAATCACTAATTATATATATATATATATATATATATATATATATATATATATATATATATATATATATATATTATGGGTATACTTAGTTAATAGTTGATAACTATGTAATATAAAGTATAATAAGAATAAGTTTTTGTGAGTTTCATCATAAAATTAAAAAAATTGAATATCAAACTCATATTATTTGAAATTTTAAAATTAAAAATAAACTTTATTCTAAACAAATAGAATGACTTACTAATATCACATGTCTTATAATGCATATTCATATATCATTTTTTTAATTAATTAAAATGGCAGAAAAAGCATAAATACATTGATAAATATATAAAAATATTTTGTAGATCGTTTTTTAATTAATTAAAATGATAGAGATGACATAAATACATTAATAAATATATACCACTATTATTAAAAATATTCTAGAGTATTTTGAATAATTTAAATCTTACTTTAAATAATTAAATTAAAATTTTGTATTATAATTACACTAACCTAATTTTAATTATTTATTCAATTTTATAAATAATAGATTTATAGTTATTTTATCCTATTTAATTGGTTCAATATTACTAAACCCACCAATATATATATATATATATATATATATATATATATATATATATATATATATATATATATGATTCTGAACTGGTGGCTATAAATTGAACATTCAGAGGACACGTTTCGAAGATTCTACTCACAGTGAGTTATTGGCATGCAGAGGACACATGCTGCTCATAACGTTTTAGTTGTTCAGCACCAGACACGCACCGTATACTTCGCAGTCTAAGACAGCAACAGCAGAGTTTCAACTGTTATTTGCGGACATACAGAGGACACCTTTTTAATTTAAATTCATTTTCATCACCGTGAGCAACGCTTTTTCTAGAACCATGCTGCTAACCTGACTTTGGCCCGGTTGGAAATGGAGTTAGGACAGAAAACTTTAAAATTACATTTCAGAGTTCTATTTTTTTTTTTTTTAAATTACATTTCAGAGTTCTCTGAAAAGCGTGCAGGAACAATTTCCTGTTTACATAGCTAAGCTATATGTGAAGTGCTTACATTTACAAATC
Source organism: Pinus albicaulis (assembly GCA_034641835.2). Lineage (NCBI taxonomy): Eukaryota > Viridiplantae > Streptophyta > Pinopsida > Pinales > Pinaceae > Pinus > Pinus albicaulis. The sequence goes on from MU968411.1 coordinate 25,510,798, forward strand.
GAACGGAGTCTTTGCAACTATAAACCAGTTCATTGTTTGCAAGCTGTATTGAGGAAATCAAGTGTATGCAAAGGGATAGGGCTGTAGTGAGGAAATCAAATCCATGCAAAGGAGGCATTTTTTCCTTCTTCATCTTTCTTAACATACAGGTTAGGATTATTTAAGGTATCAATCTTTACATACCTTGATCTCGGCGCCTGTTTCAATCCGTATAAAGATTTTCTTAACCTGCAGACTAGATGCTCTTGTCCCTGTTTGACAAACCCTTCGGGTTGAACCAGATAAAATTCTTCTTTTAAATCACCATTCAGAAAAGCAGATTTGACATTCAATTGATGTATATTCCAATTATGTTTTGTAGCTAACAACAGTACTCTAATTGTATTCAATTTAGCTATTGGTGCAAAAGTATCTTCATAATCCATTCCCTCCTGTTGAGCATATCCTTTTGCAACTAATCTTGCCTTAAATTTATCAATGCTACCATCTGCTTTAAATTTAGATTTATACAACCATTTGCTTCCAATTGGAACTTTGTTTTCAGGGAGTTCAATTAATTTCCATGTTTGATTTTTCATAAGAGAGTCATATTCATCATTCACAGAATTTCTCCATTGTTCATGCTCTTTAGCTTGTTCATAATCAACTGGTTCTACAACTTTCATGATATTAGACATCAAGGCATAATCTCTATACCTTGTAGGAAGATGGGTTTGTCGGGTTGACCTTCTTGGTTCTACAATACCTGTTGGATTTCCATCCATGATTCTCCTGCTTTGAGGTGAATCTTCCTCTCGTGATGAATCACTGCTGCTGTATGTGCTCATGCTGTTTTCTTTCTGATCTTGAACCTATACCTGTACCTATTCCTGTTCCTGTTTAACCAAAGTATCAATTTTGACAAGATCATCATTAGATATATGCCAAGCATCATTCATTGTATCACTTTTATGAGCATTTTCATGAAACACCACATCTCGACTTGCAAACAGTTTATGTGAACTGGGATCAAACAGTTTATATGCTTTCTGATCTATACAATACCCAATAAAAACACACTTGATTGACTTTGCATCAAGCTTTCTTCTGTTATCCTTAGGAATATGTGCAAAGGAAGTACATCCAAATACTCTTAAATGATTGACATTAGGAACCATTAGAAATGTTTTTACCTTGAAGCATACTGCGAGCATACTCCACCAGTGTTCTATTCCATCTTTCAGCAATACCATTTTGCTGAGGAGTATGAGGTACTGTGAATTGTTGTTGGATCCCATGAAATTTACAATACTTGTTAAACTCTCCTGATTTATATTCACCACCCTGATCTGATCTGATAATTTTAATGTATTTTCCTATTTTCTTTTCAATCAAAGTTGTGAATTCTTTAAAATACTCAAAGACATCACTTTTTCTTCGTATAAAGTCAACAAAACAAAAAAAAATATAGTTTTTACTATTGTGACATTCCTCTAAAATGATTGAGTCAAGAGGTTCATTATACAACCCAATGTGAAGGTGATGGTTAAGTACATTCTCTAAATAAAGTAATGTGGGCTATAATAAAAAAAGAAAAAAGATATAAGCTGTGCATATTTAATTAATTATCTATATGACCTAATACAATTTCATGTAAAATAATAAAAAGTAAAAAAAAATACATGAGTAAGATATTTAAACCTTTTACTTTTCAAAATATTTTAACACTTGATATCAAATGTTAAAAGAAAATATTTTAGTGTTGTATAGAATAAAATTCCAATGTAGGTTATGAATAAAATATTTTAATATGAACTAATATCAACCTATACTTAAAAATATATTAATAACACAAAATTTCTGATTAATATCTATAAAATTCAAAAGTACAATTTAAGCAATAAAAAATTACATATTGTTTTTTGCACTCTAAAAGAAGTTTGCTCAAGAAATGCTCATGTTAGATCCATGGTTAAGAGGGATCTATGATAGTTCTATGAGTGACAAAATGGTCAATAGTTGACTGATGTCTCCTAAATCTAGCTTGCCCATTAACTCTTTTAACATGGATTTCCAGCCATATGCTAATCTAAATTTAACATTTACATTTCTAAATTTATATTTTACCTCTCACATTTAATTGATACAACAATATATAATTATGGAATTACCATCGAAATTATCAATGTAATGAAAAAATAAATCAGTAAATATATTATAAAAATAATACAACAAATAGTTGTGATAAAGTAGTGATTTTTAAAAAGAAAAAAGCATTGACATATCTCAATCAAATTTAATAATTTATATTTTATGTTTCACATTATTTCTATCATTTTTTTGCTTTTTTTATCAACAACTAGTAACAATATCAAAGAACTTGAGATCTAGCTCTAGAACCTTAAGACTTATTTTTCTCATTTACTTGATACAATAATATACTTATGAATTTACCATCTTAAATGAAATAATAAAAAGTGTTGCATAACAAGATAGTCCCTCCCACACAAATTTGCAAAAATAAACTTGAAAAACCATAATAAAATGATACACTTTGAGTTGTGATCCTCATGTCTCTATTCACTAATAGAGAACTCGAAAACAATATTAACAAAGCTACTATACCTTAGGGAAATTTCAGTTGCACAAACTTGGGCATGTGGCATAGAATTTGTCTAAAATAATGAAGATTTCATTAGGCTCCATTGCACGTTTTATGAAGGTAGAAGTAATACTTTTAAAATATCAACCAATGGAACAATTACAAATTGGTTTTTTAAATAAACGTTAGAGAATATATTGGTCAAAGCTCAACTAATGGGTAGTCAAAAGTCTGAATCAAATCAATTGCTAGAGTCATATCTTGGGAAGGGCTAATAATGATAAATCTCCATGATTAAGAATCTTATATATATATTACTTATTTTTATAATTAAATAAAATAATTTTTAAATAAAATTATAATTTAGTTAGCTTTTGGTTTTTTTAACAATGTTCAAAATTAAATATATATTTTATAAAGTGAAAAGTTAAATAATATATTAGTCACAACTCAAGTAAGTAGCAGTCAAGATAATTTTCTTTTAGAAGGACTAATAAAGATAAATCTCCATGATTAAGAATATTGTTTTATGTTTCTCTAAATATATATATGTTGGAATTATATATTAATTATTTTATAGTTAAATTATAATATTTTTAAATATAACTATATTTTAGTTAGTTTTATAATTATTTTAATTATAGCAATGCGAGATGTATAATAAACTAATGATTTTAATATTTATTATGGATTGATATCTAATATCAATCATTTAATTTATACTATCGTATTAATATTACTTTTATCTTAACTGAAACAAAATTTCTATTTTAAATACACAAAGAAAATAGTGATATAAAAGTGTGATATAGCCGAGACACACTCACACATCATTTTGGGCATTGTCTCCAATAATGTTAAATTTCTATTTTAAATACACAAATTAAATAGTGATACAAAAATGTCATATAGGCAATACACAATCAAATGATTTCAAGCACTGCTTTCAATAATGTTAAGAATTTTGAGGTGACGTATTGTTATATATATATATATTATGCTATTAGTCCCTCTCTATTTTTTTTTGTAAATTAATTTCTATTACCTAAAGAAATAAAATTACATCAGGTTGCAAAAAAAAATTCATGACATTTCTGGTGTTACACACCACTCTTGTTCATGGATTTATCTTGTTTTCCCTTTTTCCTACAAACTTCTACCCAACTAATGGCTTTACCATTTGCAGTTCAGGAGAAGACCCTATATTTAGAGAGAGCTCCATCCCATTCGGATATGTAGAACATTGGATGTCTTTATGACTGTTTGAATGGTCATACTCATGGGTGCATTTCTACCTACTACTTGCCGACATAATTATTGTTGATGTTGTTTCCTTATTATTAGCCTGAAAATTATCCTATGCTAAGGAAGACGGTGGTGCCATAGTTTACTTCTATGGATCTTAAGAAGTAGAGGAGGCAGGGGGTGTCGAGTTGTTACCACTTGTAGTAGTCTTCTGGCCACACAAACCTCTATTGGGTTTTCGTTGCTTTTGGGAGTGGGATGACCCCTTTGAAGAAGGGAAAGCCTTCTACAGGTGCCCTGGTTGGTGACGATTTTGACACTTGAAAGATGTGTTTTGATAGTCCAATGATTAAGAGAATGTTTGTACCTCCCATTTAAGAATAATATTATATGGAAGTCCTTTAGTGAGATCCAATTCAACACATATATGAACGAATGTGATGAAACGAGAATCCAATCTTTCAATGTATGTTTTGATGTACCATCCAAATGAATTACCAACTTGTTCCAAAATGTATGGTCGAACCCATTGAAGGGGTAAGTTTGGGAGCCTTACCCATACTATTGTAGCCAGAGATTTCATGTTAAGAGGGTTAAATTCTGGAAACCATGGTTGGAGCAAGAGACCTTCTCTTCCCCAAAACCATGGTCCTTGGCAGAAAACACTCTTTCGGTCGTCAAAATATTTGAAGACTACCACAAAATATCCTTTCAAACAAAACAAAAACTCTAAATTATGGGACCAATTCTGATGAACCCAGTCCCGGAGAGCAGAAGTTGGGGGCCAAAAACCTTTGAAATGAAATATTTTCACCCACTGCTTATAATATGCTACCTTGAAGATTGTTAATAACTCATCCACCTTGATCAAGGGTGTGTCTGTTGAATGTTCCATTACGAAATTCTGACCTCAGAGATTATTTAGTGCCTAAAATCTAGAGTATGGATTTAGAACATATTTGAAAGACAAGGGTTTAGTTTCCAAATATGCCTCATCACCTCTATCCCTTCCCCTCAATTAGGCCATGAAAAACATAATAGCATCCATCATAAGTCCATAATATGTAAGATCATTACCCAACATCATTTTTCTCCCTTTGTAGAGAAGGTTCATTTCTTCGTTCAGGATACCCGTCTGTTGATAGATACTATCAACCAAAGCTCCCACAACCTCCTATGTTGAACGATAAAAAATAGGCAATTGTCAAATATGGGCCGAAAAAAAATTGGAAATTTTTGTTGCTCCATGTCTCCAACTTCGTTCATTGTGTGTTCCAACAATACCTAGAGGATTTTGTCAAAAACATTTTATGCTTTGTCAAACCCCCTTTGAGAAATTCATTCAGGCCTATCAAAAAACACTTTGCTAACATCCTTGCATCCCTAACACTCCTTAAACTCTCCATTACCAAATGTTGACAACTCTCCATTTCCAAATCCAGGGTGATTTTCATTGCCCTTACCCTTCTTCTCCACTAATTTCATCACATCTTACCTGTCAATGGAATCGACAAGTTTTGATGCACTTAAGATATTCCCTCGCCTATCGATGTCTATTGCCATCACTCTTGTCGACCCCTGATTCAATATGTTAACCATGGAAATGGGCTCAAGAGCTATCACAAAAGACTTCACGACCGAGGCTTCTACCTTTTTTCCCATTTTTAATGGAATAAATTCCTCTTGCTGACAAGAGCGATCTCCCTAGAATCCTAATGGAGAAATAGAAACAAAAAGACATGGGAATATATCTTTCCCTAAGCTAACAATTTTCATATTATTAAAACTAGAGGAAGAGGATGGTTCTCTTACCTTTTCAATGAAATTCCCAATGAAAACCTTGCACTCTATCCTGATGAAGCTCATCAATGCTTAGAAGAAACCTGAAAACACAAATATACAAAGGATCAAAGGCATATGAAACACAATAATAATTTAAAAACCAAAATAACCTAATGATCAAGGAGATTAGGAAATGAGTTTTTTTAATGAATATATGAGCATAAACCATTCACAATTCCAAAAAACAATACAGTGAGAAAAAGTATCCAAATGTATTATTCAGGGATAAAAGGGAAATATTATAACCAAGCCTTAATGTCGTATAGGTTCCTCCAAAATGCCTCCAATATTCCTCCGTTAAAAAACTCTCCAATCCAAAACTACCAGCATAAGACTACAGTAAGTGAGCTCCCCTAACCTTGAAGTATCAGCTCAATTTATAGGATAAACTGAGGAGGTTTTAGATCCACCAAAGATGGGTGAGATAAAAAAATGAGGGGATTAGGGTTCCATGATACAAGGGAATTAGCTCCATGTTTGGAGGTTTTTGGCTCAAAATGATGACTCAAAGACTTTTGGTTGGGATATATGCACCCAACTATGCTTCTAGAACTCACTTTTAATTTTTACTTTACTTTGAGTCAGTTTCATAGTTTTTAATGGAAAACAAAGCGTAAAACAACATAGGGAGTCTTAGCAGTAACATCGTATGCGTAGATATTGACTGTAAAAATTGCACAAGTCATCTTTAAGAGTGTAAAGAGCCATTTTCCCAAAAATTCATGATTTGGTCACGGAATATGAATTTTTGACTTGCAAGGGAGTATGAGTATAGATGGTAATAGATCCATTTTGACTGTCAAGTGTAATGGTGAAAAAATTACATGTAGCAGATTTCCCCCTAAAGTGCGAAGTCTAGAAAGTCATTAAAATATTGAAGTGATTTATCATACCAAGGATTAGATTAGAGACACTGGTTGGAGACTTGTAACGAACATTCAATGAAAATATATAATCATTGTTGAGGTAGGAATTCCCATACTCATAGTAAAAACTAACTCGATGTAGTGGTGCATAAATAACCTAGAATTACATCAATAGTAGACACAGTATGGATACAACCATTTGTTATGAATTGGTCTACTAAAAAATGAATACATAACTCGTCGCAACCTGGATGGATGAAACTAGATCAAGGGTCTTGATCTCCGTCTCTCGATTTAGTATGAATCTAACCATGTAATTGAATGTGTCAAAGTTGAACATGGTAGAAATTACTTGATTACCAGTCAATAATAAAAATCATTAATAGGTGTAAGAGAAACCACCAATAATGATAGTGGCTCTGAAGGCACTTTAATACAATCTATGAAGTGTGAATAGATGATTTACCGTCGAACACTCATAGAGTCGCTCGATTGAAGGGCAACAATGAAAACCTATCATTGAAGGTGAGAAAATGCCATTAGGGCATGCATATTTGAAGGTAATGATAAGGTTTCTAGATCAACTACCTAGATAATGAGCTGAATCCGAAAGGAAGTGACCATTCAAAATAGGGCTTAAGAAAAGAAACTTATTATTTCAAGCTGAGGAAATATTTTTGCAAGGACCGACTCAGGGATGGTCAGCGCGAATAGAGACATATATTTTAATGGAATATGAATTTAGGTTGAACTTTATCTTGAACACATAACGACACGATAATTGAATCGAAAACATTTGAATTAAAGATAATACCCAAAACCGGTTGAAGAATTTCAATGAGGTTCAATTAACTATAAGACAAATGTATTACCCAACCCAAATAAAAAATGTGAAAAAGTGTTGTGTTCAAGAGCGACATGCTTCTTTTAAAACAATTACAAAATATGGATTCTTTTTACCAGTTTTTCCCACACCATTACTTGCAAGTACCTCTTTATTGATAGTTTTAGGGTTTTTGTGGTGTGAGTTTTGAGATGGGGGATTCAAAATATCCACAATATCCATTTTTACGTCATACCTCTTTATTTTTTTCAAGCATGAGGAGGATAACATTTGATTTTTGTATAAGCTTATCCTTTGCATGAGTCCTTCAAAGTATTTTTAACAAACTTTAGCAAGGAGTGGTTCAGTCCCATTGTAAATGACGGGTCTTGCACTGCGTAATTTTAACGAGTCCAACATAGGATTAACTCAATGTCATTTTAATTTTTAATGAGTTTGACAAGACACAAAAATAAAACTCAATTAGTTCTTTCATTGTAGATTTTTAGTGAGCCTAGAGAAAGCAAATCTCGGTGTTTTTCAGTTTTAGGGAGTCAGGAGAAAAACATAAGTAAACTCCACAGTGTTATTTTTCGTAAATTTAGTCTCCCATGCCCAAAAAGCAATAAAATAATGTAGGGGAGAACTCTATTGACTATGCTTAGTCAACATGTAAATTTTTCGTAAATAGTCTAGTTTAGTCCAGAAAAGGGGTAAACTTATACACAATAGACGACTATTCATTTACTTTAATGAGTTCGAATAGTCAAGTACTCAACGACCTTTTCATGTTTGGGGAGTTTGAAAAGAGCTTAAAAAATGATTCCAAGGTTTCGATTTTTTGTGTTTTTCAAGAGTCCGAAAAAGTGATAAAATGTTACTCTATCAAAATAATTCATTCTTTAAACACAACTCGTTCTCTGCACATAAAACTCAATAAATTACAATAATTTTTCTTCATTATGGTAAAAATACTGAAAAATTGAACTTCTAAAAGGTCAAAGGAATAAAATAATAATATTTTATTCATAAAAGTGTATAAAAATTGAAAACAACAAGTTGTTTTCACCATTTCATTTTGAGAGTAGTAAAAAAGGGGTTTTACCGCAGAACTTCCAGAGTTGATATCGGGTGAACCAGTGAACCATTCAATGAACTGTCTCTTCCAGGGAACAAATTTATTCATTATCTTGCATTTCAAATGTTTAGATTTCCTTTATAAGCTTTAGGATGATTTTTAATGAGGGATTATGTATTTGAAAATCACCCGTGGGGGTGCGCAGAGTTTCCTCATCGGGGCCGCGCACCTCAATAATTTTATAAACAAAAAATTATCATGGCTGCGTGGTTTTTCAGTATATAAAATGCACAAAAATGCACTACGCATAAGGAAAAATTGCAAGCATCATTATATTTTCAAAATGTGATAATATCACCACTAAAAATCACCAAAATTTCTCCCACAAGGTTCTAATGTTCCTATTTTTTCCTTTGCAGGTCATTCGAAGCAACCATGCTTGAGTGGTGAGAATGTGAACATGAAACACATGATACAGAATCAATTGATAGCCCAACAACATTACGAGCTCTAAAAATTTGTGGAATTTATAACTTTTGGTCTATACTAGGGATGAAAGCCCAAGTAAAGTTGATGACTTGGCTGGTGAGGGCGTGGGATATCCAAGAACAATATTTTATTATTGGTGATCACTACCTTGTAATTGACTTGGAGGATATCTACTTTCTCATTGGATTGTCTCGTAGGCGAAGTGATATTTCCTTGTTTGGTGCTCGCCTAAGTGAGAAATCTACCGTGTCCTATTTGGCACAATATTGTGATCCAAATTTAAAACTCATAGATGTAAGGATAGACATAAAAAAAATCGAACAACTTGACTTAGAAATCATTGATTTTATAGTTACAAAATTGTGCGGTAGTGCAACTACCCACGTGGTTACCAAGGCTCAGATGTAGACCACCGTTGAGTGTTCCGAGGGAATAATATTTAACTGGTGTGAGGGTGTAGTTGTCAATATCAAAGGAAAAATAACTCGAGATAAGTAGGGAAAGTTGAAGAACTTTGGCTATGGTGCCATCTTGATATCATTTTCTCTTGAGAGGATTCCACTCCTCATTCCATAATAGCATCTGGTGGACCCTACAGGACCCAGAGATCCTCATATGTTGTGATGGGTTTCATTGATGGCATGCCATGGTGGTGATGGTGGTCCAATAGTATGATATACACCAAATTTTTTCGTGTTTCTAGGAAGCCAAATATTCATGGTAGAGGACTTCCCATATGCAAGGATGGACTACAGGTGCGACCCAGATATGGAACTCCTAGCTGGGGTACAGTGGGACAACACAGGTAAAAAAGTCTCATTTTAAAGTTTTGTGTTTTCTTGATTTTTATTTGTTTTTTATCATCCAATTCTAATTGTAAAAATGTTAATGCAGATGTAGGTCTAGTCCTACCATCAAGACTACAGTGGTTTGACCGACAGGGATACCAACACATAGCCGAAATGACACCACAGATAATAGAGAACTTTTGAGGTCTAAGATGGGCCTCCTAAGAAAAATGTAAAACCACAATAAAATTTATGAGAACCAACATGATTCAAGATGATGATGTCAACCATGGGGGATTATTCACCATTTTTTGGGTAAAAAGGTAAAAAGATTAAAAAATAATAAATTTACTTTTTCAACTTGTATTTTCAACTTATCTCCCTTAGGTTTTACTAAAACTTCGAGTGAGAGTACTTTTTAGATGAAAAATTTAATTCCTCATCCAAGGAGTACCCATGTTGCATACAATCAATGGATCCTGCTATACTAAAAATGATAAATACATGAAAAACATGAAAAAACATGATTGCAATCATGTTTTCTGTGTATTTATTGTTTTTTGTGTAGAAGGGTCCATAGAAAGTATGAAAAACGGGTACGACTTGGATGAGGAATCAAATTATGCATCCAAAGAGTGTTCCCACTCGAAATTTGAGTAAACCCATAGGGAGATAATTTGAAAATACGAGTTGAAAAAGTAATTTTTTCTTTTTTCCCTCTAAAATTTGATGATGTAATCTAATATTATTTTAATATTTCCACTATTATTTTATAATTTACTTAGGATGCCCATTTTCGACCTCAAAATTCCCCTAATGATGATGCATCTGAGGCCTTGACCGAGTTGGAACAAAAATTGGAGTGGCTCACTACAAATATCCCAGAGACTGGGACTTGCGATTTGCCTCTTTGGTACTAGAGGCACGTGGTTGGAGTTCCAGGTCTGCTTAGGCGGTACCTACGTCGAGTGTCACACGCCATATTCTTCTACCACGATCATCATCATGGATAGCTAATAGTCATTCTAGGCTACATTTTTTTTTTGTATCAACATAGTTGGATCATAAGGCTTTTGAATCCTATGTCCTTAGATGATGTATATTTTTTAACACACTTTGAAAGATTATTATTTAACCTAATGATGATAACTAATTTTCATTATCTGAGTACCTTTTTTTAATATGGATGAAATATTTTTTTGATTTAATTTTAATGTCACAAATGTCTATTTAACACTCGATTAGCCAATGCATTAGCTAAAGTGTTTGAATTTCTTGAAATGTGTCGATATTAAATGTAATCAAATTTTCTTTCCAAGAGATGAAACCTTAAAAACATTATTAACATGGATGGACTTCTAACTGTACAAACACCGTTCAAATGGAATACAATTAGTTGGTAATCTAACCTAACAATCAAACGTCGAATGCCAAACATAATGGCATCAGATAATAATTGAATGACTACACTATATTTTACTATGTTGTTCTTTGTTTGACTAAGGAAAATCCGATGAACAGAAACTAACTCATAAGTGGGTGAATATATGACCCAAGCTGCGGAAAATAAATTCTGAGCAGTATGACAAGCATCATCAACAAAGAGAATGTAATCTTGAGGGAACATCGACATCTACAATATCAGGATAAGTAGGAAAAGTAGTGGAAATTCGAAAGAAAAATAACTAATATATGACACACACTCATAAAAATTGTAAGTAATGTACAGGGAAGATCTCCACAGGATAAATCACGCATAATATTTCTTCAGATAGAGACCATTTGTGGGCTGACCTAAAGAGACACCGTCATAATCAATTAATTCATAGGCACATTTTGCAAGTACATGTTTAATAATGTAAGGGCCATGTCACATAGGTTCGAACTTACCAGCGCCTAGCTTATTATGCGCTTGATCATACACTAAGAGTATATCACCTTCTAGATAGACACGAGGATTAAATCTTTGATCATATTGTGCCTTAAAACGTTTTTTATGAGCCTCGACAGCTAATGCAGCGGTTCGACGAGTTTCATCTAACTATGCTAAGTATAAAAAACACGCTTCCTCTTTAGAGGTAGCTGGTAATAACTCAATGGAAATTTTTAATGATGGAATTTCACATTTAATTGGTAAAATTTTTTCCAAACTGTAAATGAGTTGGAAAGGAGTAAAACCAATATTTTTTTTCGCATAGGTACGATATACCCACAAGGCTGAAAAAATCATGGTATGCTAGTTAGTTTTATGAATGTCAACAATCCGCTTGACCATATTGGTTAAGACTTTGTTTACAACTTCGACTTGGCCATTTGCATGTGTATAATAAGGTGTAGAATTTTCATGGCATAATCTGAGCTTAGCAGAAATTTCAGTCATCATAATGTTTTGAAAGTGGCTACCATGGTCCGTAATGATAGCTTAGGGTACACTGAACCTAGAAATTACATGGTTGAATATGAAAATAGCTGCGATTTCATTGTCACTCTTGAATGTAGGCATCATCTCGACCCATTTGGTAAAAAAAACTACGGTGAGAATAATATACCCATGCCCCCCAAAAGAGAGAGGGTTATATGTAACAAAATCAATGCCCCATTTTGCAAATGGACCAACAACTATGATTGGGTGAAGAGGAGCGGGAGGGGCGCTCATATTTTGATAATTTTTTTGACAATTGTGACATTTTCTAACCGCAATGATACAATATTTAAAGAGTGATGGCCATAATAGCCAGTGCAAAATATATTTTGGGCAGTGGAAAACCCAAACATATTACGACCACATTCTCCAGAATGATAGTCATTTAATACCTTCTTGACTTATTCATGGGTTAAAGAATGTCGTAAAACATAATCAGCATTGCGACGAGAAAGAATATCGCCAACAATATTATATTGCTGGGGCTGGTATCGAATGCTACGATGATCAGATCATTATAGTTCATGTGAAAAAGTTTGGGTTTGAAGATATATGATGATATCTCCATACCAAGGATCTAGGTTACTGATCAGAAACATAGATTCATTGGGAAGATGATCTTCTGCCATGGTTTCGGTTTTAGTATAGGGAAATTCACACAATAGCTCAACAACCACCAATGATTTCTTTAATTTAGATTTTTCAAATTCGAAATCAAACACCTGTAGGATAGCTATCCACTTAGAGTATTTTTCCCTTGGTAGTTGTTTAGTCAAAATATGCATCATAGGGTTGCAATCAGAGATCACGATTGTTTTGCATAACAATATGTAGTAACGAAAATGTTGGATAGCTTTCACAAATGACAAAGCCAATTTCTCCACATGTGTGTATTTAATTTTGGTAGGTGTAAGGTTTTGACTCAAATAATAAATCACATGTTCAGTTGTGGATTCATCTTCTTGAACTAATACCATCCCTATGGTGGACTTGGATGTAGCTAAATACAAAAAGTAGTCTCAGTGATAATTAGGTGGACGAAACAACGGTGCATGGGTGAGCGCATGTTTAAGTGCATCGAAATATTTTTCAGCAGGCTCATCCCAAAAGAATGTAATGTCTCATTTAAACAATTGAGTAAAACCTTTAGTCAACTATGCATAGTTCGAGATAAATTTACGTAAAATTTTTTCTTTCCCTCGCAAAATTTGGAGTTGACGAAGAGTAGAAGGAGGAGGTAAATTGATGTTAGCCTCGACCTTGAGAGGATCAACACGAATGCCTTCATTAGAAATGATAAATCCCAACAATCTTCCTTATTGTACACAAAAATCACATTTGTGTGGATTCAAACGGATATTGTAATTCCTACATCAGAGAAAAATATCTCATAAATGTGTAGGATGATCTTGTCCTCGCATAGAATGGGTCATTAATTCATCTAGGTAGGGCTGCACAATATTTTTGATATCGTGAAATGCATAAGACATGGCCCTCTAAAAATTAGTGCCAACTTTCCTTAAAAAAAAAGGTAATTTGCGATATGCGAAAGTTACCCATGGATAAATAAATGCAGTTTTGGGCTGATCGACTGGGATTATGTTTATTTGATTATATCTGTAAAACCTATCCATAAATGAAAATATTTCATTGTCGGAACAATCGTCAACAATCTAGTTGATTTAAGGGGTAGGATAATTGTATTTAGGACAAGTCTTACTGACATCCCTATAATCGACACATACTCTAATAGTTCCGTATTTTTGGTTCACTGGAATAATATTGGATACCCAATTAGTTAAGGGAATACAATAAAAAAAAATTGTTCGAAGTAATTTTTCAACCTCAGCCTTAATAACAACTGATTTTTGTGGATGGATTGGAAACAATCTTTGTCTAATAGTTTTAGCATCTGGGTATGTCTTGATTTTGTGAACTACAATTCTAGGATCAATTCCTGGCATTTATTCATAAGACCAGGAAAAAATGTCACATAATTCTTGGAATAGGGCTTTGTACATGTTGATTTTATCAATTGAGCATGAAGCACCTATATGAATTTTCTCAGTTATTCCTGGTTTGATTGAAATGTCCACGGGAATAGTCACATAAATGTTTCCTAAATTCATTTCTGAATCCAAATGAAGGATCAACATGGGATTTTGAGATTCAATGGAATATTTATTAGAAAATATGGTTGAAAAGTCATTCTCAAGTTTATCGAGTTCAGGTAGAAAATATGAACGATGATGAAGATCATCCTAGGGTAATTCATCCAATGCTAAAATTTCCCTAATACTTTCGTGAGTAGAAAATAATTGGTTGAAAGGATTAGAAAAAGGTGTCGTTGTTAAACTTGATAAATGAGAGGACTTGTCACTTATCACATTCACTTAACTAGTTTTAGTTCATGTGGGGTTAGAAAGTGATTGAACTGCCACGTAAGCCAATTCATAAAAAATTAATGGCATCTCACTACCATATAGGTCTAATTCAGATTCTAAAGGCACAATCCAAGGTTCTTCCAATGGCATTATGCTTGATGTAATCATGTTGATATTGGAAATATTACAAGGAATATTTGGAGGAGGCATGGAAAAATTTCCCATGAGAGATTAATCCCTAAGAAACCCTACTCCAACATCTTCATAAGGAGTAATATTTTTTCCAACATAAGGGATACTACGTGTAGAGGAAGGATCTAAAGTATGGGAAAAAAACTGATAAACTTTGACAATATTCCCTTTATGGGGGAACATTATCAATCAAAATACTAATGAAACTAAAACTATCATAGCATAAGACCAACTTCGTCCTAACAAAAGATTGTAGTTAAGTGGGGCATCAATAACCTCCATCTCAACTGTAACATTTTTTCCTTATACCTCTACAGGCAAATCCTGAAGAATCCCAAAAGGGTGAAAACCTCTTCAATCGAAGGATTTTAAAATTGTGGGTGATTTAATGATTGTTATAGAACCGAGGGTTTCCAAAAAGGAAAATAAATTATACACATAGATGCTCCCTCATCAATTACCATGCAAAAAACTCGCCTGGTTTTGAAAAAGATTGGTATTTGAAAAGCCATTTGGTGTGGGTGTCTAGCTACAAATTTGTCTAGATCAAAGATAATAAGATTAAAGTCCTAAGAGTCAATAGGTCCAATAGCTGATAATAGTAATTTCCTTTGCATTGGACAAGTCTCCAACACTTCGAGGGCTAACATTGCTGAAGGTGACATAGCCAGGTCTTCAACAATGTTGTAATTCTGAGAAGCTCTCGCATTTGGCTTGAAAGCTGAATTTCGAAGAACACCTTTAGGAGGCAGTTTAATTGCCATGTCAGAACTAGGTTTCATGATTTTTAATGGTTCATAAGTGGGAGGAGTTGACATAGGAGGTTGACTGGATGGCCCAACATTTTTTCCAATTATAGGAATCTTAGATCCATAATCATAAGATCGTGTTACAACCATAATTTGAGAGGACATCATCATGATATCTGCCGATGAGTTGGAAGAGGATCCATTCTGAGAAATCATTTTAATCTCCTGTGAAGGAAATGGATCTTTAAGAATAGTTGGTGTAGGTGAACCTTTAACTAACTTAGTTACCTCGGTCTGATGGGGGCATTATTTTGTGAGATGATATTCGTCACATATCAGACAAGGATAATGAGGTTTCTTATTCTCATCATATGGTTCAGTATTATTTGTTTTCTCTTTTCAAGAGTTGTTCTGTTTTTTCTTACCCTTCCATTTATTTTTACCTCTGGTTAAATTGGTTTTAGCGGTAGATGAATCTAAAACATTAATTTCGGATGTATTTTCCACATAAGAGTCTCCTTTAGGTGAATCAGGTAAATTTATAATCATAGTGGTAGATTTAGATTGTTTCTTTTTACTCTTGGATGTGTATACTGATTACACCATCTACGGCATGAGAGCTAGAAGGAGTCGTAGTTACTTAACCAGGGTGAGGTAAATTAGAAATATTTTCATACAAAGGGGCCAGACTGCATGTAAATGAGTTCTAGATATTGGGCTTGAGCGATAACCCACTCTTCCATGGCAATGCCTCCTTTGGCTACATATTCAATAATATTTGGGAGTAAATACTTGATAAACCATTCGCCAAAATTTGATATGGGATAAAGAATTTGATCAAACATCGTCTACATCTCCATTCATGAATGTGATTTGAAATATAAGTAGAAGTAACTTTTTTGAGTGAGGTCAAAATTTTAGTTCCATTATCATAATGGATTGGTAACTGAAAATGAGTTAAGAAAGCAGTTGCTAAGGCATTGAAATTGTTGAAAGAGGCTCATGGTAACTCAATGTACCACTTTTTGGCTAAACCAATCAAGGTTCTTTGAAAAAGTCTTAATCAAATGGATTCATCAATTAGAGAGTTGGATACACACCACAGATGATAGGTCATAACATGGTTTGAAGGGTCTTCTCCCGATTTTCCTAGAACTTCAGAATGTCATTGGGAAACTTAGTAGGCATGGCTAACCAAAAAGGAAAACAATATATAGGATCATTTTTTATCTGAGAAAAGTCCCATAAATCTAAAGGTACAATAAAATTTAAACGTGAGTTAGGGTATTGCTGTGCAAATTGATAACCCTGAGGGACAAGTCTAGTATGTGGAGGAGGGTATCTAGGATATCCTGGAATAGCCTAAGCAGTTGGAATGTGCATACCTTTAGGGTAACCAGGGTTATCCATACCAAAATTGAGGTTGAGATGGTATCTGAAATGTATCTAAAATGTGTCACCAGGGTATGGTTGACTTTGGAAAGGCAGATTTCTTCCCATTTTTCCAAATTGATATTGTACTTGAAATGACTGGCCTTGAAAAGGTTGACCTGTAAAAGGTTTCCCTTGAAGAGATTGACTTGTTTGCATAACTACTACACCAAGTTGTCCTAAATATGTTTGAGGTATAGACTAGACCATAGGTATATCTTAACAAACTGTAGTCTAAGGGATAACCTGTGTGGTAGTCGACATTGACATTTGAGGGTAATAGCAATAGATACTTGAGAAACTTTCGGGGTGGGTGTTTGAGGAGTAATGGTTTGCTCAATAGAAGTTTGCACAAAATATTAGGTGGGAGTGCGAGGAGTAATCAGGCTAGCTTGTTGACTACTTGGAATAGATTCCCCCGGTGTAACTTGAGGTATTCCTTGAAAAGTTTGTTGGACTTGAGTATAACCAAATTTTCCAATTGGCTGAGCAAGTTGATTGGAAGGAATTTGTGGGGTAGATTGCAAAGGTTTCCGAGTAAACAAAGGAGTCCATATAGTTTTCATCCTCGGATAAGGAGTTCCTATTAAGGGTTGCCACACATAAGGTTGACCATAACCAGTTTGAGGCATTGGACCATAATTTGGATTATTACCGAGTAAAGGTTTCCCTACAACCATATGATATGTTCCAACGTAAGGTTGTCCTCCCAGAGGATTGTGTTGCCCTCCAAGAGGAATGTAACCACCTGACGGGTTCACTTGAGGGGTATTCCCGGAAAGCATATAAATGTGGTCCACATTCAATTTTTGGGCAGTAGGCTCTAATAAGCCAGTTGTCACAATAGAAGCTTGAGAGGAAAGAGATGCTCCTGAAAAAGTTCCAGTAAGTGACTTGTACCCAGCAAGAACAAAAGGAACTCCATACAATAGGTTTTCTAAAGAAGATGAAAACATAGATGAATCAATAGACACGTTTCTAGAAGCCATATTAGATATACTATATTTGGGTAAAGAGTAAAATGAATTCGGAGACGCAGATTATCGTAACCAGATGAATGTGAAAATTCAAGGGTCGTAAGATACCAAGTATCCAATCGAAAAGGACAAAAAGGTAAATCTAATGATATGTTTGGTTCACCGGGCCATATATCTAATCAAACGTGACGAGTGGGAATTTCTTTTTCTTCTTCGTCGTTAGTAATTTATTTAATGTTAATGAGGCCACGAGGAATATTTTCAGTGATGAAAAGTTTTACTCAGGGTGAACGAGGACTAGGAGTAGTGGCTATAACATTTGAAGATGACTCAGGTTCTGTAATATCAGACTTAGGTTTAGATATTTTCGGTTCAGTTAATTGTGTATCTGAGACATCATCAGTGATTGAATCTACTATAATGGCTTCAACAATTTCTAGTAGATCTTGTTCTAAGTCTGTTTCAAATGCTTGAGGTCTATTTACTTCAAAATCAAGATATATTACAATGGATGATTCTGGTTGTTTTATAGACCCAGATCCTGTTGATTTTGTCCTTTCAGTTTTAAGTTTCTTCAATTGACTCAATGTATATTCAAGGGGTTTCCCTTGCATTCTACGTGAATTTATCGGTAATTCAGCCGCGATTAATTTTAAACCACAAAATCATAAAATTTCAATAAATCACACTTAAGGGCTCTAAAAAAATAAAAACAAACAAATGAGCACATGCTATAAAATATAGGAGTAAAACCAAACACAAACAATTTGTTTTCACAATAAAATCCCTAGTTAGTGATGAAATCCAACCTCACAGAGATCAATGTGGAAAAATAGTGGATGGAACTAGTTACCCAGATAACCTACTTAATGAAACATTCTGGCACAAGCAACTCCACTATGCCATCTCGAGTGAAGATTACCCTCCAAAAAGTCCAAGTGAGTCTATTCAACGTTTGTTTCAGGTATAGTGGGACCTTCCCTCCATCGTCACCTTGGGAAAAATCCTAATATTACAGCCACTAAGGTTACCGACTGATACAATCAAACCTGGGGGAAAGTCCTTAGGCCTAAGTACATGCAAGGGTAGAGTAACTAAGCTCAATCCCCTTGAAATATCCTTGACATGATAAATCTGAGGTTTACTTAATAAGTGACCCCAAGCTCCTTGACATGGTAAATCTAAGGTTTACTGTTTGTAATGTGTGCCAATATTTTATCTTTACCAATGAAGTAGGTACAATTACCCCAGTGGGTCCAATATGAACTCGTGCTTAACTCTTATACTAGAAGAGCTTCCTAGAGAAAAATTGCAACAATTGGAAATTTAACTCATTTCCCTATTCCAAAGCACTAACTTGATCTAAATTGGTGGAATGAGCCCTAGAAAATATAAAATTTTTTGGATTAATTTTAATTGGTACTTTGTTTTTTTGGATGTTACTTACTTAGAGGGATACGAAATTGAAACTTGATGATGTTGCAACCGACTAAAAATACTCTAATGCATTCAACAATGAATATGAAATCTTTTCATTTGATGAAATCCTAGGTAAGGGAAAGTAAGAGGTTCTTTGAACTTGGAAGTGAAAAACTTCTTAAAATCCAAAAACATTCTTTTTCATAAAGAAACCAATTCACTTTGAATTTTTTTCAATTACAAACAATTTAATGAAAAATTTCATTCGTTTGAAGCCAAAACATACGATTCTTTTTGAAAACAACTATTTCCAGTTCCTCAAAATTGATGAAAAACTAAAAAAACTCTAAAATTTATGATTTAAAAAAAAAAAAAATATCTTAATGAAATATTTAATTAATTATGCCTACAAGTTCATTTTCACAATTACTTTAGACTAAAAGAAAAATAAAGCAATTTTCCATTCAACAAACAGAAGCATTTTCACAAAACACTAGTTTTTTGAGACAAACCCTACTTCACTAATCTAGAAGCTTTCTTTCACAAACGAGAAAAAAAAATCACTCAAACGAGCAATATCAACAACAAATATGGTATATATGGTGGAAAAAGGAAACAAAGCAGTGATCCAGAGAGGAAATCTGTCTTCCAACGAAGCAACCAAACAAACCAAGGCAAAACCTACTTGAAGGTGTAAAAGGGATGAACTCTAAAAAATGAACACTAAGGCAAACAAAACAAGCTTAAAAATAGGTTTTGAAGGTTGAAACAAGTAAAAATGATCACTTAGAAATTACAAATCAAACTCTCACAAGAAGGAAAGCTATTTTTTTGAAAAACTTCCAGAGGGTGAGCAGGTAACCAATGTAATTCAGTGCACATGCACACTATGTTACAACGCAGACTGTGAAATACTGTGCTATGTTGCTAAAGAAACACCGCGCATGGGAGATAAATTTTAGAAAAAATAAAACCAAGGCATCCAACCCAGAGGATCTAAAATTTCATAAATTCAACAACATTTATACTCAGCCAAACAAGTAAAATGGGAAAGCTAAACCAACAGAAAAATTAGATAACTAAGACATTCCTCAATATGGTCGCCAATTTGTTACCTGGATAAATCCCTCTTGCAGACAAGAGCGATCTCCCTAGAATTCTAATGGAGAACTAGAAAAAACAGACATGAGAATATCTCTTTCCCAAGCTAATAGTGGTCAGATTATTAAAACTAGATGAAGAGGATGATGCTCTTACATTTTCAATGATATGCTTGATGAAGAATCTGCACTCTGTATCGATGAAGCTCCTCAATGCTTAGAAGAAACCTACAAACACAAACATACAAAGGATCAAAGACATATGCAACACAATAATAATCTAAAAAACTGACTTAACCTAATGATCAAGGAGATTAGGAAATGAAATTTTTAATGAATATATGAGCATAAACCATTCACAATTCCAATAAACAATACAGTGAGAAAAAATGTCCAAATGTATTATTCAGGGATAAAAGAGAAATCTTATAACCAAGCCTTGATGTCGTACAAGTTCCTCCCAAATGCCTCCAGTGTTCTTCCTTGGTTAAAAAACTCTCCAATCCAAAATTACTAGCATAAGACTACATAAGTGAGCTCCCCTAACCCTGCAGTCCTAGCTCAATTTATAGGAGAAATTGAGGAGGTTTCAGATCCACCAAAGATGGGTGAGATCCACAAATGAGGTTATTAGGGTTCTCTTATCCAATGGAATTAGCTCCATGTTTGGAGGGGTTTGGCTTGAACTGATATGACACAGAGGCTTCTAGTTGGTATATATGTGCCCAACTATGCTTTTAGACCTTAATTTTATTTTTTACTTTAATTTGAGTGAGTTGCGCAGTTTTTAATGGAAAAAATAATGCAAAATTGCGCAGGGAGTCTTAGCAGTAACATACAATGCACATATATTGATTGTAAAAAGTGCGTAATTCATCTTTAAGAGTGTAAAGAGCCATTTTCCCAAAATTCATGATTTGGTCAAGGAATATAAATGTTTGACTTACAAGGGAGTATGAGTATGGATGGTGATAGATCCCTTTTGACTATCAAGTGTCATGGTGAAAAAATCACGTGTAACACCCATGGTCGGGGCAATAGGGTAAGAGATTTTGTCGGTGTTAACCACGGGCCTCTGGCGTAGCTGGTAGTGGTTGAGGGTTTCAAATTATCAATGCTTGGTATCACCATGGAAGTTCTCGAGAGGTAAAATTGTGAGCTCGATATGCTATTGGTCCTTGTCATAGTAGGGAATACAAAAATGCATAATTTAACTCTCAGAAAATTGATAATTGTATTGGATTTTTTTAGAAATATTTTTAGATTGATTTTGTTGAAAACTTGTTGGAGATTTTTTTGGAATGGAAAGTTTGAGATTTTCATATTCTGAAGAGTTTTTGAGGAAGTTAAATCTATTTATGCATTAAAAAATGATTTTAAATAGCAAAAATACATAATCTCCCAAAAATTTTTATCAGATAATTCCATTAAAAATATTTAATGATTAAACTAATCCATATAAAAATATATTTCTAATCAATCTTTTAAATAATTATAACTGACTTTCAACTTTTTTATATTTTTTATAAAATATTATAAATAAAATAAACAAATTAATATGCTCGAGACCCTTGGAAAATACCTTTAAATGAGCCAGATATGAATATCTTGTATGTAGACAATATAATAGGTCTAGGAAATAATTGTGAATGAAGGAATTTTGAAATAAATGCATATTGGAACTTTCAAAGTTGTAAATTGGATTTTTTCCCTATTATATGAAAAATAATTTAATATGTTGAACCCATTGAATTGTGAATGAAGGAATTTTGAAATAAATGCATATTGGAACTTTCAAAGTTGCAAATTGGATTTTTTCCCTATTCTATGAAAAATAAATTTAATATGTTGAACCCATTAACTTCATTGTTTATAGGAAGAATGATTTTTCCTTCAAAATTTCAAAGTGTTTAGCCAACAATAACTAATAATTAATTAGTTATGAAATATATATTAATTCCTTCACCTTTATTCCTCTTTTCTATATAAAACATGCGAAATAATAAAATATCTAAAAATACAAATTTATATAAAAATGATAACATATCCAAGTTCAAATTTTTACACTATTAACCTAATTTAAAAAAATTAAAATTATATTAATTAATAAATTTAATATAAATTTAAATAAATAATACACGATAGAATAAAAAAAATATTAATTCACAAATTTCACTTAAAAAAATAATTTTCAATAAATAATAAGTATGCAAACCTTTTATGTAAAATGAGATGTATTTAAAAACACGGCCCATTATGAAATTAAAATTAATTAGTTAATTATATAACCTAACCTCCTTGCAATATTCTTTCGTGCATGAATAATAAACAATTATACTACTTTTACAACTTCTCTCCTTTCACTCACTGCCACTATTTATTATATAATTCTCCTCCTAATTAGTGTTATTATTACTATTTTAAAATTATAATTGTGATGGTATAGCTTGTTATTTTAGAATTATAGTTTTGATTATTGATATATTTTTATCATACATGCAAATACAGTTTGAAGGAGTTTGACAAAATATAATGAAAGGTAAAGGTTGTAATTGACTCTAGGGCAGGTCCTATATTTATGGAGCTTCTTACCTGTGAGAATAAAGTATTGCATGGTTTGGTTGGCTTATATTCATAGGTTATAGCATTAGAATTCTATTTTTTTTCTTATAATTTATATTCAACTTGAGTTTTTACAATGATAATCTTAATTTTCCTAACTATATTTTTTAAGTATTCCTTGACCTTTCAACTAGTGTTCGGATAAGGCTATTTGGGCTTTGGGAAATATTATTGGAGTCTCTATCATATACGGATCTGGCACTCAGTCCATGAGCATATTTTGAAATTTGATAAATAAAAGTAAAATTATATTATTGGCATAGTTTTAAATATTATAGTTTGAACATTTCTAAAATTTGATTAAAAAAAATGAAATAATTGACATCATAGATAACCATCATATTTATCATATTTACTTTACTAATCTAACTTTTATAATAATAATTTCATACTACAATCACATAATCATCATAATTTAACAGCTTTATCCTTTTAATAATCACTTTCATCTAATACTTACCTTTATATAAAAATAATTTTAAATACTCATTATTTTTTAATTAATAGATATTTTATAAATTAAAAATATTATATTTTAAAAATATTATAATTATTAACATTATAATTTAAAATAATATTATAATTATAATTAAGTATACATTTAAATAAACACATTACCTTAACCCATTTTATTTATAGTACAGAACTTACATTATGAAAATTTAGAAATAAAAAATTTTAAAAATAAAATTGAATTTATTAACAAAAAAAATGCCAATAAAATTTAGACTTGTTGGTTTTTTTATTTCTTTTTCTTACTTTTTATTTATTTTTCATTTTTGAGATTTTTTTGTCACAATTCTATCTTAATAATAAACTTGTGTAATTGGTTCGAAATGTGAAATGTAACAAAACCGCCACAATTTATTATAAATTTCTCTTCCTAATTAGTGTTATTATTACTATTTTAAAATTATAATTATGATAGCTGATAGCTTGTTATTTTATGATAGGTGATAGCTTGTTACAATATTTATTATAAAATTTTCTTCCTAATTAGTGTTATTATTATTATTTTAAAATTATAATTATGATAGTTGATAGCTTGTTATTTTATGATAGTTAATAGCTTGTTATTTTAGAATCATAGTTTTGATTATTCATATATTTTTATCATACATGCAAATACAGTTTGAAGCAACTTGGAGTTTGACAAATATAGTGAAAAGTAAAGGTTGTAATTGACTCTAGAGCATTCCTTATATTTATGAGAACGATAACTTTAGAACAAGTAAAGCATTGCATGGTTTGGTTTGCTTATATAACCTATTTATAGGTTATAGCAATAGAATTTTATTTATAATCTGCATCCAACTTGAGTTTTAAAATGACAATCTTAGTTTTCCGAACCATTTTTATATCTTCAATATTTTTTAACTATGGGAAATATTCATATATAAGGATCTGGCACTGGAGCATATTTTGAAATTTAACTAATAAGAATAAAATTATATTATTGACATAGTTTTAAATATTATTCTCCATCATATATAGGGATCTGGCACTCAGTCATGGAGCATATTTTGAAATTTGATTAATAAAAATAAAATTATAGACATAATTTTATTTTAAATATTATAGTTAGAACATTTCCAAAATCTGATAAAAAAAGTGAAATAATTAACATCACCAGTGACTATCATATTTACGCTGTAAAGCGTACTTATTTGAAAACAACTTTCCTAAATAGCTACGTGTACTATTATGCACCCTTGATTTGAATGTTAGACGATTCAAATAAACTCTACCTTACGATTAAATACAGTTAGATAAAATACAGTTATAAATAAGTTACAAAGAACTTCAAACCAGAACTCCTCGCCTTCGTGAGACAGCTTCTTGATTTCTCTTCCAGTGGAATACAGGAATGGTGGATGAAGCCACGAATCTGCACTACAGTAACATGCTCCATGCTCAGATTGATGTCTTGATGTCGTTTATTCTACGCTCTCGGCACTCAGGTACTCTTCCATGGAAATCAAGGTTTCCGAGACCGGATGGCCTTCCAAGGGCGACTCCAACAAAGATTTCAATTTTTAATCCTCTTTCCACTTTAATTTCCAATTTTTGAAGTTACTACTGTTTTCCAAAACCGAAAGGAAATGTAATAGGAAGGAGATGCATTATTACTGTGCGTTTTTCCTCTACATCTACCTCCAGGTCGTGGTTTCGAGTCGACATGTCTACTATCCCTGAGCAACAACACCCCACATTTTTATCTACCGCAAATAAGTATATGGGCGCCCCACCTACTCCTTCCACGGTATCTAACACATCAATTCTACCTGCCTCCATGGCTTTTTGTTCTGCGACCGGTATGGCTTCCTTCCGATTTTCCTTTAACGATGTTATTTATGATTCGATGCTCAGGTAGTGGTTTTGATGCCATACGTCTGCTACGACGTTGCAGGCCGAGATGGATAAATCGTCCAGTCCCCCATATTTATTCTCTTTCGCAATATTATCATTGTTAATGTATTTGGATTCAATATACTCATTGTTTATTTTCGTATTTCCATTTTCAGCTGTTCGTTTGCCAGGGCGAATGGATAACGATATGGTTGGTCATCTTCAGAGAAAGCTTATTAGTATGGCCGTCGATCCCCTGAGCCATCGTCCAATTCAAAAGGGTTGTAGCCATCATCATCATGAGATTCCAAAAAAATTTCATCAAGTTTTAGATGCGTCAGCGTACAGCGCCGGATGAGCATTTCGACCTAAACCTAAACGTGAACTGGAGTTGAAAATAACTCGGCCCCTAATCGACGCGACTTGGAAGGAGAATGTCTTAATTCCAAGCAAGGCTAAAGACTCTTGCATCCGTGAAAACCCTACGGGGCAATACCCAGGTAATGAATACCGACTCTAATCTGACCCTACAGGCCAATACCAAAGTAATGAGAACGAATTCCAATCAGAGAATTTTTGGTGTAAGAATATAGTGATAGTCTGTGACCTTTTCTGGCGCACGATGGAGATAGAATATTTGGTGAAAGAATATTGTTCTATTATGTGACATTTTACTGTTTGTTCGTTCATGAATTTAATTTTAGTATAAGAACGACATGATGATATTGTACGCATGATAGGGTTACAAATATAAATTCGCCACTAATTTGATTTTTCAAATTTCAATTTTTTTTACTGTAAAATAAGTGTGAGAAGGTTTTGATGTCATTGGGTTCCCCATAAATTCAGAACTAAAATTAATTTATATTGATTTTTAAGATATATGTGTGACACATGGCCACTTGTTAACTTTATTATGTTTCTCATAGTCACAAATTTCTCTCTATTCATTAACACTTTATTAATGTATTTTTATTGGAGTATGTCTTAAAGTTTGTTTTATTTGGAGGTGTTAACTGCCCAAGACTCAAAAGTAACCCACATGATTAAAGTGAAAAAATAGAATATTTAGTGAAAGAATTCTGTGCTATTCCTAAGTTGTATTCTTTTTTAACACAGATTTGTAATATTGTTAATTTGTTTCTGATATTGCAAATTTGTATCCCTTTTTAACACACAGATTTGTGATATTGCTAATTTATATTTTGGTAGGCAGATTTTAATAATTACTTTTTAATTTATTTATTTCTCTATAAATCTAATTTTAAATTTCTATTATTAGTTTTTCATTTTAATAACTTTTTTAATTTTATGTAATTATTCCATATCATTTACATGAACAATTTTCATTGTTATCTTTTTCTAAGTATGTTTACAAATGGATTTCTACTTGATTTTTTTGTTTCATTTGAGTCATTATAATATATAATATGCCATTTTTTTTATATTAGTTTTGTTCACAATATGATATAGTAGTTTAATGAGGTTGATGCTACTAAAATAGTTGTTAAGCTTAAGATTTTAGGTGCCTTGTGGTTCTTGATGGTGTTGAATTCATTTCCACAGTCAAATTTTTCTCCATAAAAAATAAAGGTTATCTTTTTGTTTGATTTGGGCCAATTTGTTGTTTGAACAAAATTGTGGTCTTGGTAGACAGGCCTAAAGATAATATGAGTTTTATAAATGACACAAATGGATCACTTGGTAAAATTGGTCTTGTGTGTTGATTTGTCACATACCACATTATTATTAAAAATAATAAATTACTCTTTTCTATGTTATTGCTTTACAACGTTTCCTTTGCAACATATGGTGCAATTGCTAGTTATCAAATATTTCAAAACCTGAAAAAGAAATTCTTATTTATACCATTTTAATTATGGTTTCAGGGGAATGGATGTTGGGCTCTATCATATTTTACTAATGGCCCCAGTTCAGAAATTCAGGAAACGATATGGCCCTAGTTCAAAAATTCAGGAAATAATTGATGTTGGCTTTGCCCAAAGTTGGTCTGAGTTAAGCATATAGTTTTAATTAAATCAACAAAAGTTTTCTTTTTTTATTTGTAATTTTTTTTTAAACTGAGAATTTTATGTTAATTATATAGTATAAAATATTTTATATAAGATTTTGTTTAGTTGTATTTATATTTATAATTACGACTTGTTTGTATTTTAGGTATCCTTCACTTTTGGTTTTTATTCCCGCTTTCCTAACGGTGGGAAACATTTTCTCTGGTGATGACGTGCAAACTCAGGTCTAGCTTTACACATTTTTAAATTTCTAAACCCATATCTTGCTTCACAATTTTTTTAAATTTCTTCCAAATAACTTGAAATGTAAAGATATTACTGCCACCAGACTTCATGACATAGCAATTAGATATTCTATGTGCAGCATGTTGAATTATAACTTCAACTACTGTAACGCAGTGAAGGATAAATGCTACAGGAGTTTCTCTGGAGCACGCAAGCCAGAAATTAAAAATCTGTATTTAATGAAATCTGTAAGTTGTTGTTTAAATATCTCTGCAACAACCGCCAGAACATTGAAGAAATTGTGGTTTCAAACCACGCAATCAGAAAACTTAAATGCTTTCTTTGCCGCCTCTTGATTTCTGCAACCACCACATTCAAAGCTCAGATATTTACCCACCAGTTTTTACCACGTGGCATTGCATGATTCATTCAGGTTTCACATGGCTCGTTCATGAAGTTGGAGAATTCGGACCCGAATTTTTATAGGGTGAATTTAATTTGGAATTCGCGTCACACATTGGGCCTACGTCAACATTTGATTTTGGAACGCGAAGACTCTTTTTCAATAGAGTTTTATTTATGGTTGAAATCCATAAAAGTTTCATAAAGTTTTTAAATACCTTCGGTAAAATTTATTTTTACTAAGGTTAATATATATTATAAATGTTTTTAACATTTATTATATATATATTTAATGTTTTATTTTTAAATGTTATGTTCTAGAAAGTTTAAAAGCCCAGAAAGCCAAAACAAAAAAAAGAGAGAGGGCCGTGAATGTAATTTTTATTTTACTGTGTAATTTTTATTAAAAGTTTATTTACATAGTAGTGTATAAAAAGAGAAAAGACAGATTGTAAGTTTAAGAAGTTTTTACACACAACAGAGTGTAAAAGTTTGAGTTGCACAGCAGTGCGTTTATTGTTTATTTTTTTGAAGAGAGACAGAGTATTTTCTGTGTGAGACAGAGAAGAGTTTTGCTTGGCACTGTGTTTTGTAACAGTCCAGCATTTTGTAATCCCTCATAGAAGAAGAAGTTTTTTTTTATTGTAATAGATTTTTACAGTGAATAAAATTTTTATTTCAGTGTTGAACTTTGTCTCATTTGAGTGAAATTTTTATATTTTCTCTGTGTTAAAGGAAGGGAATTTCTATTCTCCTGTGTGTTTGGAATTTTTCAATTTTCCAACATGGTATCGGAGCTAGTTCAGGCTATTTGAAGGTCAAATAAGCTGAAGGAAAGGAGTTCTTTGTTGCAACAGTTTCTCCAGCAGTGTGAAGACTTAGCCAAAAAGAATCCAAAGGTATTTCTCTATACAGTTTTTTGTGTTACTGTTGCAGAACAGTCAAGTGTTTTTTGAATGATAGTTAAGAGTGCAGAATAGCTGGAGCCAACACTGGTATGGGTATGGGAAATATCCATCTCCCAATGTTTAATGGGAAAAATTATGACTACTGGTCAATAACTATGAGAGCTTTATTTGTCTCCCAATACTTATGGGAATTAGTTGAGGATGGCTTTGAAGAGCCAACAAATGAAGCAGAGTTTTATGTTTTAACTCAAGCAGAAAGAGAGATGTTGAAGAACAATAAGAAGAAAGATGCCAAGGCTCTTTTATTTTTGTATCAAACAGTTCATGAGAGTGTGTTTCCAAGGATAGCAGCAGCCAAGAAATCCAGTGAAGCATGGGAAACTCTCAAGATAGCCTATCAAGGCATGGAGAAAGTGAAGACAACAAAACTTCAGTTACTGAGGAGAGACTTTGAGACTCTCTGTATGAAAGAGTCAGATAATATTGACTCATTCTTCACTCATGTGATTAGAATGGTCACACAAATAAGATCTCATGGAGAGACTCTTGAAGACAAGAGGATTGTGGAAAAACTCTTGAGAAGTTTACCCTCAAGATTCGATGTGATTATCACCACCATAGAGGAGACTAGGGATCTCACAAAGTTTTCAGTGGATGAACTACATGCATCACTGATGACCCATGAACAGAGATTGGGTAGGAGTGAAAACTCATCTCTTGAGCATGCCTTTAAGACCCAGATGTCTTTCGGAAGAGGAAGAGGGCAAGGTAGAGGAAACAAGAGAGGAAGAGGAA
Organism: Pinus albicaulis; assembly: GCA_034641835.2. Classification (NCBI taxonomy): domain Eukaryota; kingdom Viridiplantae; phylum Streptophyta; class Pinopsida; order Pinales; family Pinaceae; genus Pinus; species Pinus albicaulis. Next base: position 25,540,518 of record MU968411.1, read on the forward strand.
GAAGCCAAAACAGAGGTGGAAGAGACAGTTCAGCAAATGCTCAAGGAAGGGGCAACAATCCAAATCAGCATCAAGGCCAAGGTAGCAGCCAGCAGAATGGTCAGCAGAATGCTCAAGGACAAAGGTATGATAAGTCCAATGTCCAATGTTACCATTGTAAAAAATATGGTCATTATGCTAATGAATGCAGGAAGAAGCAGCAATATATGGCAAGTAGAACTAGTGCAAATTTCACTAAAGAAAATAGCAGCCAAAATAATTTGTTTTTAGCTTGTAATATCGCTGAAGAAAAAAGTGAGGATTTATGGTTTCTAGAATCCGGTTGCAGTAACCATATGACAGGAAACTTAGCAATGTTTTCTATGTTAGATGAAAGTGTGCAGTCACAAGTCACACTAGGAACTGATAACAAAGTTTCTGTTATGGGAAAAGGAGATGTAAATGTTTTAACAAGATTAGGTGCAAAGAAATCCATAGCAGATGTTTATTATGTTCCAGGAATGAAATGTAATCTCTTAAGTATTGGACAGCTTGTTCATAAGGGATATAATGTTTTCTTTGATAATGATGTTTGTACCATCATGGACAAACCACCCAGCAACCAGTGTATTGCTGAAATAAAGATGACAAGGGACAGGATGTTCCCTCTCAGAATGAGAGCAGACTTGAAGAACGGTGAAGAGAAAGCAGCAGTTGCACAAGAGACATTCCAAAGCGAATCAAAAGATGATAATTGGTTATGGCACTTGAGATTTGGACATCTCAACTTTGGAGGTCTTAATTTGTTGAACAAAAAATGAATGGTAAGTGGTTTACCATTGATAGAGAAACTAGACAACCTTTATGAAGGTTGTATCTTGGGAAAACAACACAGAGAAAGTTTTCCTTCCGGGAAAAGTATAAGGGCAAAGACACCCTTAGAGATTGTCCACTCAGATGTATGTGGACCGATGCAAACTCCATCACTTGCAAGCAGCCACTATGTGTTAACATTCATAGATGATTTTACAAGAAAAACTTGGGTTTAATTTTTGAAAAACATAAGTGAAGTGTTTGAAAAATTTTGCAATTTCAAAGCACTTGTTGAGAAACAAAGTGGGCTGCATATCAAAGTCTTAAGGACTGATAGAGGAGGTGAGTATATCTCTAAAGATTTTCTACGTTTTTGTAGAGAAAATGGTATTCATAAGCAGTTTACAACTAGATATACTCTGCAGCAAAATGGAGTAGCCGAAAGGAAGAACAGAACCATAATGGACATGGCAAGGAGCATGTTAAAGGCAAAGCATTTGCCTAATAATTATTGGGCTGAAGCTATACATTGTGCGGCATACATTCTGAATAGGTGCCCTACAAAAGCAGTTATGAACAAAGTGCCGGAAGAGGCATGGAGTTGCACAAAGCAAAGTGTCACACACATGAAGGTTTTTGGATGTGTGGCGTATGCACACATTCTGGATCAGCTAAGGAAGAAGTTGGATAGCAAGGGGGAGAAATGTATTTTCATTGGATACAGTGAGGAATCCAAGGCATACAGGTTATATAACCCATCCACCAAGAAGTTTATTGTGAGCAGAGATGTTCAGTTTATTGAAGAGGAAGCTTGGGATGGAAGCATAGAGAAAACAGTGAATGTTAAACACTGTTTATCTCATGATGAAAATCATGATGAGTTGGCTGAAATACATCCCCAAATAGTAGCACCAACACAAGAGCAGCAAAACACACCCTTGAGGAGAAATGAAAGTGCTTCTCCAAGCACACGACAAGGAGGAAATTCAAGTGCTTCTTCAAGCATTTGTACACCTAATGAAAGAGGTAAGAAATTCAGAAGTTTGAAAGATATTTATGAACAAGATATAGCTAATGAAGGTATCAATTCTTTGTTTGCTTTATATTGTCATGTTGATGATCCTGTTCATTTCGAAGAAGCTATTAAGGATAAGAAATGGATAGAAGCTATGGATGAGGAGATAAATGCCATAGAAAGAAACAAAACTTGGGATTTGGTTGAACTCTCAAAAGGTAAAGATGTCATTGGTGTTAAATGGGTCTACAAGACCAAGAGTAATGCTGAAGGCAAAATAGAGAGACACAAGGTAAGATTTGTTGTCAAAGGCTATAAGCAGAAGCATGGGATAGATTATGAGGAAACTTTCGCATCGGTTGCTAGAATGGAAACTGTGAGAGCAGTGCTGTCCATAGCAGCAAAAAACAAGTGGAAATTTTACCAAATGGACGTGAAGTCAGCATTCCTAAATGGAGTGTTAATGGAAGAGGTTTACATTGAACAACCTCTCGGCTATGAAAAGAAAGGCCAAGAGCACAAAGTGTGCAAGTTGAAGAAATCTCTTTATGGGCTGAAGCAAGCGCCAAGAGCGTGGTACAGTAGGATAGATTCATATCTACTGGAAAATGGTTTTGAAAAGTGTGAGGGAGAACCCACCCTCTACATCAAAGAAAAAGATGGAAAACTATTGATAGTAGTTTTGTATGTTGATGATGTTATTTTTACAGGTAATGATGATTGCCTTATTGAACATTTTAAAACAGTCATGAAAGAAGAATTTGAGATGACTGACATGGGTTTGTTGAGATACTTCTTGGGAATAGAAGTAGAACAAGATGAAAATGGGATTTTTATCTCACAGGCAAAGTATGTTAATGAGGTAATTGAAAGATTTAACATGCAGGAATGCAAAGCAGCAATCACTCCCACGGTGATGGGATTAAAGCTCAATAGAGAGGACACCAGCAAGGATTTTGATCCTAGCTTATACAAGAGCATAGTTGGCAGCCTCATGTATTTGAGCGCAACACAGCCAGACATAATGCATCTTGTTGGTTTGATTTTGGTTATTGGAAAACCATGCCCGTGCACATTGGCGGAGGCAACAAAACTGTGCAACAAAAAGAATTACGAGGTATGTTAAAGGTATACCAAGAGGTTTGGTATTTTATACTACTTCGGACAGAATTCAGATTTAGTTGGATACACTGACAGTGATTGGGCTGGAAGTGTAGATGATCGGAAGAGCACTTCCAGTTATGTTTTTCACATGGGTTCAGGAGCCATTTCATGGGCTTCTAAGAAACAACCAATTGTGGCATTGTCTACAACAGAGACAGAGTATGTGGCAGCTACAACAGCAGCTTGTCAAGCAGTTTGGATGAGGAAAATGTTGAGAAGTTTGTGCCAAGAGCAGACAAAAGGGACAATGATCTTTTGTGACAATAGCTCAGCTATTGCATTGTCTAAAAATTCAGTTTTTCATAAAAGGACAAAGCACATTGATACCAAATTTCACTTCATACGTGAATTGGTCAACAATGGTGAGATAGTTTTGCAACATTGCAGAACAGAGGATTAATTTGCAGATATCCTCACAAAGCCACTTGCGCAGAAAAGCTTTGAACATTTCAGGAAATGCCTGGGTATGCAGAAAAACCCAGCAGTTGAATTTAAGGGGGAGTGTTGAATTATAACTTCAACCGCTGTAATGCAGTGAAGGATAAATGCTACAGGAGTTTCTCTGGAAAACGCAAGCCAGAAATTAAAACTCTGCATTTAATGAAGTCTGCAAGTTGTTGTTTAAACATCTCTGCAACAGCCGCCAGAACATTGAAGAAATTGTGGTTTCAAACCATGCAACCAGAAAACTTAAATGCTCTCTTTGCCGCCTCTTGATTTCTGCAACCACCACATTCAAAGCTCAGATATTTACCCACCAGTTTTTACCACGTGGCATTGCATGATTCATTCGGGTTTCACATGGCTCGTTCATGAAGTTGGAGAATTCGGACCCGAATTTTTAGAGGGTGAATTTAATTTGGAATTTGCATCACATATTGGGCCTACGTCAACATTTGATTTTGGAACGCGAAGACTCTTTTTCAATAAAGTTTTATTTATGGTTGAAATCCATAAAAGTTTCATAAAGTTTTTAAATACCTTCGGTAAAATTTATTTTTACTAAGGTTAATATATATTATAAATGTTTTTAACATTTATAATATATATATATATATATTTAATTTTTTAAAAGGCCCGAAAGCCAAAAAAAAAGAAAAGAGAGAGGGCCTTGAATGTAATTTTTATTTTACTGTGTAATTTTTATTAAAAGTTTATTTGCACAGCAGTGCGTTTATTGTTTATTTTTTTGAAGAGAGACAGAGTATTTTCTGTGTGAGACAGAGAAGAGTTTTGCTTGGCACTGTGTTTTGTAACAGTCTAGCATTTTGTAATCTCTCATAGAGGAAGAAGTTTTTTTTTATTATAATAGATTTTTACAGTGAATAAAATTTTTATTTCAGTGTTGAACTCTCTCTCATTTGAGTGAAATTTTTATATTTTCTCTGTGTTAAAGGAAGGGAATTTCTATTCTCCTATGTGTTTGGAATTTTTCAATCTTCCAACAGAGTTGCAATAAACATAAAAACAAATATACAGCATTAGTGAACAAAATGCTTGCAAATGCTAACTTTTAAAAGGAAATATTTCAACTATGCAAAAGGATGGCAATACATGGATAAATATGTACTGGGTTACCTCACAGAATGCTTGCAAATTAACTAAATTTTAACCGCAAATACAATAGTTGCCCGGGAGAGAAGCAATAAATGGAACAAATGTACCAATATCACCGTTTATGCCAATTTATTTATGATTTAGTGTATTCCACTGGAGGGAAAGATCAATCAATCGACAAATCAATCGGCCTTGCAGACAAAGCACCCACACAGAGGCAAATAACAACAATTATTCACCCACATATTTATTTGCAGAGAGAGAGGTGCATTTTTCACAGCAGTTATTCACCTACATATTTAATTACAGAGGGGTGCATTTTTTACAGCATTATCGATTCGACAGGCGGGGCAAGAAGACATGTTGCAGAGTGCTTTACATGCCAGCAAAAGAGGGTGTGATCCACTCAAGAGAACTGAAAAACAAATTAACATAACTCCGGTAACTCTGGCGAAAATGCAGTTGCACAAATTTCAGCTGTGAACTATGTTGAAATAATATTTATTTCATTATGCATAATTAGAGGTCTCCTGAAAAACCTTGAAACACCTTCATAAAATATTAGCCAATAAGATAATTACAAATTGATTTTTTTTAATAATGTTAAGAAATAAATATATATTTTATAAAATTAAACATTAAAAAATATAACTTTTTCAGCAAAAGAACTCAAGATCAAACTTCATTCCGGGTGGTTGTGGCGTGTGTTAACTAGAGGTAACATGCTAAAAAAAAATCCAGTCAACTATGGTCGAGACAAACAAAAAAATGAATAATCAAAAGAAAACTAATTTTTAATGTAGTGAGTTGCTGACAAGTACATGAATAACTATTTTTCAAGATAATAAACCCACTTTTTAATTATTAAAGTGTACCAAAGTGTACTATTTCTACTCTTCAATTTGAACTCACAATCATTTTAAGAAACATGTATTCTCAAAATATATAGATCTAAATATATATAAATAAAATTTATTTATCTCTATATATAAGCATGAGTAGGCCTAATAGTTAAGAACATGTGTTTCCTTCTAAAAGATCACTAGTTCAAAACTGAAGTTGAAGTCACAATCATTTACAATCATTTTAAGAAACATGTATTCTCAAAATATATAGATATAAACAAAGTGTACTACTTCTACCCTTGAAGTTGAAGTCACAATCATTTTAAGAAAGATGTATTCTCAAAATATATAGATAAAATTTATTTATTTCTATATATAAGCTTGAGTGGGTCTAATGGTCAAGAGCTGTGTTTCCCCCTAAGAAGTGAGGGGCTAATAATTACTTAAAAACTATTTTCCAAGGTAATAAACCCACACTTTAATTATTAAAATGTATCAAAGTGTACCTTTTCTACCCTTGAAGTTGAAGTAAAATCATTTTAAGAAATATGTATTCTCAAAATATATAGATATAAATATCTAAATAAAATTTATTTACCTTTATATACAAGCTTGAGTAGGCATAATGGCTAAGAGCATATGTTTCCTCCTAAAAGATCAGAAGTTCAAAATTAGAGGTATAGAATATATATGCTTTAATAAACTTAGCTCTCTAAAAAACAAAAATCTTAAAATTAGTTAATAATAATAATAATAATAATATTCATATATAAATTATTTACTTATATCTAAATACAATTAAAAAAATATAAAATTTAATATTAATTATTTAATTAAATAAAAAATAATAATATGTAATAATAAGGGGATTACAAGTTTTTAAATATAAACAGCGAGTCTGGCCATTATAACGTACAGTTTATGAGATGCTCTGGTTAATATATTGAGATGATTCTTTTCTTGTTACTTGGACATACACAAAATCCCACTATAAAAGACAACGGGAGAACTACTCGCATATAGTTCCTAGGACTTCAAGCTGGAAGAGGGTGTTGGGCATTTATTCAATTTATTTTAATATTCAATATAGGGTAGGATAAGTGGTAGTTAAATTGCTTTGTTTTGTGGTTTTTTCTTAATTAATTTTTTTTTTGGGTTGAAAGTGTTGTTGAGAATTTTGTTTATAAAAAAATATTTATCAAGTTCTGATAAATTTTAAAATAGAAATTTCCATTTAAAAATGTTGGAATATCAAAATATACGAAGCTTGGCAAAATTGTTCGACTCAAAGAAACGAAATAATTTGAGTGCCCAAAGCCTTTACAAATATGAGATTGGCTTAACATAAAGTGAATAAAAACCTGATAGTACTTTGAAAATATCCTTAAGATGTGGCTGATCTAAGAAGAGGTGGTTGAAGGAACTTCATGTATTCGGTCTACATTTCCAGAGATCGATGGTTGTTTATTTCATTCTATTGTATAAGTGAAAATAAGATTTTCAAAATATGAATTAATAAGAATATTACACATTTTTTTAATAATATTAAAAAATAAATATATATTTTATAAAGTTAAATATTAAAAACTTATCTGAGTGAAAGTTTAATGAATAATCAAAAGTAAATTTTTTTCGTTAGATTACAATATTAAAGAGAATAAATAAATTTATAAAAAGAATAGAATAAATAGTTATAACAAAATCATTAATTTAAATAAATATATAAAATTATTAATTAAAAAGATAAACATATATCAATCACATTAATTCATAAATGAGTATTAATGTGATTGAATAATCTTTTGTATATATAAATATGATCCTTTGAATTATGCTCACATAAACGTTATGAAAACACTTTGGAGCTTTAAAATCCCTCAGTAACCCAAAAAATAAAAAACAATAACCACATTAACAATATGGTTCCATGAACATGAGTTATAAACAATAAATCCATATGTCACATGGCATAGGAGTGTCGACAATTAGTTTTGTCAGCTTATTAGTCAATTGGGTACCATTCAATTTCTTTAGGCCATTATATTCTTTAGATTTATGAAAATAGACTAAAAACCTATTGCAAGATTCTTGGGTAAAGGAAGTTAGCTAGCTATTACAAAAGGGAAAATAATGAATAATAAAGCTACTGCATTAACATATCAATTGCCAAGAAGGTGATGTAGGTTGCAAAAAACGAATACAGAGTATAAAGCTACTATATAAACATACCAAGTGCCAATAAGGTGATGTAGATTTCAAAAAATATCTACAAAAGTGTGATGTAGTCGAAGAGCATGTTCCCAAATTTTCAAAGGTTTTAGTGGGTTAAAATAAATGAAAAGATAATTAAGAAATGTAATTGTTGGCAATAGTGTCCATATATTTGTATATTGTCATGTTGTAGCTACTACAGTAGCCCCAAATTTTCGACCACTTTAAAATTTGGAGGCACCCCTTACTTGAAGTCCTATTATGCTTTTCCTAGGGTTTCTTAAGGTTTGATCCCTCCTTTAACCTAGTTGGGGTTTCCTTGGGTTCCAACAAGTCTAGTCCTAAAGTTTTAAAACTTGCGTTTTGCTAACCTAGTTACAAGTCACAATCGCAATTCATAGTGGCAACCTCACTAGCCACTGAGATTGTGATTTGCAACCTTCCCTAGTTCCTTTCACCATTTAAACGCAAGTCGCATTGCTAGTCCATAATAATTTAGCACTGCTCCTCAAAGATGCAACTTGCAACCTCTCTACCTCCAGTGCATGTGACAAAACTAGTGTGCATCTCTAATTTGTAAACTCCCCACACTTACCATCACATTATATAATAAAATTTCCTCATCTAGCCATTTCATTCTGACTTCACGCCTAGATGAGAAAACTTCCCTCTGGATATGATATGTGATTGCGATTAGTGGGTAAGTAAAATATCTCGAACTACAATCATTAATCTTGATTTACTTTCCATGTGTTCATTCATTTCAGTGCCTCAGCCTTACACACATGTGCACCCTACACACATCCTTTCTTATTACCCATGTGTTCAACCGCCATGTTGTTTCCATCAACCTTTCATGAACTCATTATTTGTCATTGATTACTCTATTGATCTTAGAGCTCGATAATTGTGTTTTTACATGCGTAAACCCTCACCTCATGATTTGTGCCAATGATTTTTTCCCTAAGGGCTATTCTGAATGCTTTCGATTCATTTTCAAATGAGCCATTAACTAAAACCCACAACTTGATTAATTCAATAACGAAAACAACATATGGCTAAATTTTTTGAATTTGTTTGAAAAGGGAATTGCACTTGGGCGGAAACGTGAAGCTGGGTTACACTTTTGTGAGAATCGGGGTCCGAAAATATTTTTCAACAATAGTTCGGCCGAACTTTCTTATAAAGTTCGGCCGAACTCATGTTTCCGTTTAGATTGACGATACACTGACGACGCAGGCAAACATAATTTTTGCCGGAGATTGGAAAACCGGCAACAAAAGTTCGGCTAAACTGTGAGTGCGGCCAAAATTTTACTTTTAAAATAGTTCGACCGAACTATTTTCTATAAATAAATCGCCCGCGAATGTTTGTGGTTTACCATTTCAATTGTTCGTGCGCTTTCACTGTGGTTTACTGTTTTTGCTCTGTTCGCGCTGTTGCTCCTCTCGGCCGCCCTGGTGCTCCTGCCGTCCGTGCTCGTCGACTGCTGCGTCATGTATGTTACGCTCGAAATTTTTTTGTGCTCTGAATTAAAAAAATGTATTAAAATTTTGTGTTGTGTATTAAAAATGTATTAAAATGTATTTTTGTGTTGTGTATTAAAATTTTGGTGCTGTGTATTAAAATTTTTCTAGAGCCACAATAGGTATAACTAAATATCCTTATAGGCTAAAATCAATTCATTTAAACAGAAATGAAGTGAGACAAAAATCAAAATTTCGAAACATGAACAAAACTCTTTTGTCACACATCAAGCTTGTGTCAAGCTATGCCAATTCTCCTCTTTCATTTGTGTTGTTTCGTTCTTTGAGACAACTCTTAACTGGAATGTTTTCCATTGCCCATAAACTCACAGTGATGGGGCTCAATTGCCCAAATTGCTACAAATGCTGCTTTGTTTGCAGCCTCCTTCTGACTGTCTGCTGGAGTTCCAGTGTAGGAAGCCCCATTAATCTCCACAGTTGTTGTGACAAAGTTCATAAAGTGATATGTAGGAAGAAGCATGTTCAGCATTGAAGCAAGCTCAGCAAGGACACAATTAGGCCGTTTTCTCTCCTGCTCAGCAAATAGATTAGGGAAGTTTACAGAACACTACCATATTCAAACAAAATCACTAAAATTCTTAACATCCACCATATTTGAAATAAAAATCACTAAAATTGTTAATAAACCTGATACAATCCTAAAAACGATAATGGGAAAAATAGATGCCAAATATTAAAAAAAAAAGCTTTTAAAAATGGTCTTGAGCATCTGGGTAGAAGTGAAACTTACTTTAAACTTAAATCCATGCCTTTGCAAATATGCTACAGCTTCCTTAGCTGCAGCATTCTGTGCTTCCTTCTTGCAGCTGAAACCAGGAGGGGATTCATATTTTTTTCCATTGATTGTCACACTGCACTTAAATTGTGGAAGATGGTCAGAGCCATCATTCACAATGTGGTAGACAGGAAATGACAAAGATTTATTTTGTGCATATTCTTGTAATTCGTTCTTAAACATTTGAGCAAGAGGCACACTATCAAGAAATGAAATGACAAGACAAAACAAACCAAATAAGTGAATGTTTTCCTGCTATGACAAGAGGCCCTCTGCACTAAAAAGCCTAACTACTGTTTCCCAAATTATCGCCTAATTTGTCTTCACTGCTGAACTTATATAGTTCCCTCCATGACCACCATAGATATTAACATTTTACTGGTTTTGACAATGTGTAACAAATCTGAAAATGCTCCAGTTAAGGCCTTAGTGGGGAGAGTATCAGATCCTTACCCACACAAAAGGATTCACATAAAACACACAAAAAATTGAGAAAACGCATACATTTGAGCGTTGTTAAGGAAGCAAAGCATTATGATATGAATTAGTGAGGCAGAGCAATGACTCTCTAAATAACCATTACAACATATTTTATACATCATAATTAAATAGTAAATTACTCCATTGCCCTCATATGTATGCATGCAATGCAGAGTTAATTAGAGTTCAGTTTATATTTGGAAAATTCTAATTTAGTGTATGTTTGCCTATTTTTATATTTAGTAAATTAAGTGTTTATGGTTGGATTATTGTGAGATATATATGAAAATAAAAGGACCAAAAAACAGAAACTCAGTAATTATGTATGGAAAAACTTTTATGAATAGAAATTTGTTTTGTGTACATTTGTTCCATCCTCTAAGCCTTTTCATCGCTTATCATGCTAGCACTTTGTAACAATGCTTCTAGATGACTCTGTGAGATCCACAACGTTTTGATGTGGTAGCATCTGAGATCTCAACTCTGTAAAATTTTGAAGTTGTGTCTTCTTTGAATTTTGCTAGCATGGTGTTGGCATAGTGTTGTATAAGAAGGAAGAAAAATGCTTATTTGAAATTTTGATAGCAGAGGTTTCAATATATTTAAAATATCAAAAGGTATTTTTTTAATGAATAATATTAATTTATATAATGATTGGAGTAAAATTAAAATTATTTAACAATTTTTATATTATCATTCACAACAGTTCATTATAAACATATTTTATTGTTAATTTTATTTATAAATAATAAAATAATAATTATTTTGAAATTAAATATTTTTTTAATTATTATTTCGAAAAATTAAAAAATATTTGTTGTACTTTAAGAAGTAAGAGATTCGTCTGAATTTTTTACTATTTTGTTTTTATGTTTAAAAAACACGAAGATTTTTCATAGATCAAATGTGAGTATATGATAGATAATATAAGAGAAATTGTTTTTCATTTTCAACTCTTTGAGTGTGGAAAATGTATCAAATGCTTCCATCTCACATTATTTTGGGAACTGAACAATAGTCTTGAACTAATATTATTTTTAATATTATCAATATACTGCAAAATGATTTCTTACTTTATACCTAATCATCTAGCCAAAAACTAACATCAAGGATGCTACTTTATCTTAAAGTTTAGAAACGTTGGTAATCTTACTAGTCCCTAATATGCAAATTGTGATATTTTTGTAGAAATATTTAGATTTCCAATGATTTTATATTAGTTGAGATAATATTTTTGGCCATTTTTAAGGTAAAATAATGGTTTACTATAAAATTTTGGCAAATCATTTTAGAGAAAAAATGAAATTGGCTAATCTTTTTTTGGAAAAAGCATGGAAAATTAGCCCACCTACTAATATTAGCCCCTAAAATTTTGCCTGATGTCATCTCCTCTTGAGCCAAAGGTGGGGGCTTTGGCTATAGTTAAAAGCAATTTTTGTGAACCTCTTGGCTTTGATGTGGTTCAACTTCCTTCTTATACATAAAATGCCTAGTCATAACCAAGTTTTCAATGGGCTAAAGGCTTGCTTCAATAGGAAGATGTGAGAGGGAGTAGTTTGAGAGGGAGGGACACTCGTTCTACCTCTAGAAATTCTCTTTGGAGACTCCCAACTACTCGTACTCTTGCCTGCAACATGCACTGACTAACTGGGTTGCATAGCACTACCACTAGGGAACTTGTTCTTGCCTCTTTTGTTGGAAATATTTGCCTCCCTTCTTGACTGGAATGTTGGAAACCTGCTCTGTCTTGAAACCCTTTATTGGAGTCTCTCTCTAGCTAGAACTGCACCTACACTCTGCAACTAGCCAAAAAACAAATTTGAAATATTTGACTAATTTTTTATATGATTGAAATTCAAAAACAGATGATTTTCTCCATGCTAGATGTAGTCCTACCTAATAAAATGTGTAGTACTACTTTTGGGAAACTCATTCTACCTCTATAAAATCTCTTTGGAGACTAGTTCAGCTACTCACACTCTTTCCTGCAACATGCACTGACTAACTGGGTTGCATAGCACTACCACTAGGGAACTTGTTCTTGCCTCTTTTGTTGGAAATATTTGCCTCCCTTCTTGACTGGAATGTTGGAAACCTGCTCTGTCTTGAAACCCCTTCTTGGAGTCTCTCTCTATCTAGAATTGACCTACACTCTGCAACTAGCCAAAAAACAGATTTGAAATATTTGACTAATTTTTTATATTTAATTGAAATTAAAAAAATAGATGATTTTCTCCAAGTTTTAATTGTTTCAAATATGATTGTTTGAGCAACTCTTTCTCTGGGATACAAGGAGGCTGAAATATTTTTTTCTTGTATATTTGAAGCTCTCCATTATTATATAAAAGGATTTTTTTCTTACATATATTTTTATGCTCTTTGCCATAGTAATGTCATAGTGTATGAAGTTTTAAATTGTTTTTATTATTTTTATTATATTTGGATGTGATTTTGATTGAAAATGCTTCTTTTTTATTTATTAATTAAAAAAAAATTATTAGAAAAATTATTGCTTTAAGCCTTGGAATTTACAATCAAAATTAGAAAATGTATTTATATCTAAAATATTTATAAAAAAGTTTAATATTGTTTGATTTTCTCTACCATGTCCTTTTTACATATATCTAGAATAATATTATTTGTAGTTTCCGGTTTTTTGTAACATTTTACTACCATAATCAAAATCTATAGAAATAATAATCTAACATTATGATATCTTGAAATGGAGCTAGCCAACTCAAATATAGTATTTCAAATCCCTGGCTAAGTTAGATGAGGAGGCTATGTATTACTTAGTATTGTATCCATATTGTGGTTGCAAGTTCTATGGGTTCAAAAGAACACTTGCAAACAATTTGTTTTCCATATGACCTCTCTTTTTCATAGATAAATTTCATTCTTTTAGCCATTATGGATTTGAGAAAAATACATCCTCATAGGCCAATAAGAAGCCTTAACAATGAATTAAACATGAACAACTATTAAATATGGGTAACCAAGTAGCATCAAAACAAACAACTAAATCACCAATTCTAGTAGTGATAAATAATAAACATTCTAGAATACTTCAAAATTCCATGTAAATAATTTTTTACCTAAAATCACTAGATGGTGAGGCCCACAGCAACAACTGCAAAAGCAATGCAATATAACCAATCAAACTACATCAACAAAACATATGGTCTTGAATGAGGTTTTGGACTCTTTAGATATAAATGTACACCGTGGCAATAGGAAATTTAAGAAATATGAAAACATAATGAAACACAACGTAAGAAATAGAGAACATAATGAAACACACACATACATATCTCTAGACAATCAACACAATTATTTTCCTAGGAAATCCTTATATGGGAGACAAGCAACCCTAAAAAGTAATGATGCTCTAGACTCCTTTTTCCCTACGAAATCCTTATGGGAGAGAAACAACACTAAAATGTAAACATGCTCTACTCTCTCTTTTCTGGTATGGAAAATATGTGAGTACAAAGAAAGAGGTAATCTATCTAGAGTTAGCTAAGACTTTTAGCGTGTAAGGTTGCTATAAAAAATTAACTTCATACATTTTTCTCTCTAACTTCACACTCCTAGTTGTATTTTCAACTATGGAACAAAATAAAATAACACAAAATGGAACTCTTATTCCTCCTAGTGGCCAAGTATTTAACATAGCGTGATAGCCAACTAGGTGTAAGATTTGACTCTGTTAACCATTAACAAGGTTTGTGATTTTAGACCTTTTAGAGTCTTGTTAAAATTCCACATGTAGCTAGCTTTCCATGCATGAGTAATGGGGCTAAAATGTCATTCTCTCGTACCATGGTGGTCAACATGATAGGTCAACTTACTAAAGGCATAAATTTTGAATGAACTTCGTTTGATGTTTTTCTTGCACCATTGGATATGTCTTTAAGTGTAGAATAATGGTCAAGATTTAGGCACAAGGGATAATCATTTGACCCCCAGAAATGTCATTTAATGCCTCAAAATGACTCCAAAAGGTTTTAGACCCCAATTCTCCACCCACCATTAAAATGACCCTACAAGTTGATTCTTTCAGTTTTTTCACTCTATAAGCATCAAAATATATGACAAATAATATAATTATCCAATCTAGATCATTATTTAATAATTTGTTAAAATTATGAGTAAGATATGTACATCATGGAATTTAAATAAATAGAGTTAATTCATTGAACACCCTTGTACATGTTCCTTGTTGATACTTTGAAAGTAATACGTTTTGAAAAATAATTTGTTTATGGATTCTATTTTCCACATTCTCTCAACCATATCAAAAACCTTCTTAAAATATTTGAAACCTAAAGTCTTTCCCATACCAAAGTATGTTCTTTTAAAACATGTTTTCTTGGTGATATGGGTGATTTAGAAATGATTGGGAGAGCGAAATTCCTCATTTAATACATGTACAATATGTTTGGTTCATGCCACTAAGCCAGGAATTTTAAATTCAACTGAATTTTAATATAACCAACTAAATCCTGCAAAAAAAGAATAAAAAAATTTATGTTAGGGTTGTGGATTCAGGCATTGAAACAACACACCATGATATTTCAAATTTAAAAATAATGGTTTGAGTCCTAGGTAGCTCAGAATCCTATTTGTTTTCAAAATAAGGATGCACTTCCATTTGATTCTCATGATTAGGTTGTAGTCATGAGGCTCTCGCTCAAGAGTGGACCTTCCCAAAATCTTGTGACGTCTTGTTACAAACAAAACCATCAAACTGAAAACACATCATGCAAGAAACATAGCTCGCTGACATATCATTTTTCTCCTTCAAAGAAAAAAAATTCACATCATGTGAATATCTCCATGTACTCTTACATATTGGTGTACAAAACCATCAACCAAACACAAGTCGACAAAACATGCCTCTTCAAACAATTGACTCTCAAGTCAAATAATAGAGTTCATGTACAAATTTCCATATTTGTTGCATTTAAGTGTGTCAACATAACTCTACTTTCAACATCTTGCTTCATGCAACATGCACCATACTTTGAATTTGCAAAGAAATTAAGGAAACATCAAAATACATGCAAGGCCTTAATTGGATAATAAATCTAACCATCTATTAGCAAACCATTTCAATGGCGCTTCTTTTAGCTGCACTTCATCATGTGAATCATCTTGACCCTCATCGATTATGGAAATGTGAAATTTGATTAAAGGAAAATTTATACCTTGAACATTCACCATTGTCGCCTTCTTGAGGAGGTGAATTTGATGAGGTAGTGGCTCTCCTCTGAATACTAGCAATGAATTCAATGACTAGATAGAGCTTTCAACATCCTCTTCTTTTACATTCTCATTAGCTGCATGTTTATTAAAATCTTCTTGCAAAGTGGGTGTCAAACTTTTCCATTTATCATGAACACAAACTTCACAAGCTTGAGGTAATGAACACGAAATAAAATTCCTTCTTGGAACAACTTCATGTGCCTCCTTGGCTTTGGAGGATTCTCCATCATGTTTTCCATAACCAAGACCCAAATAATTAGGCCCTTCCTCAACAACATTTGGCTCAACTATGCCTTGTACTCAACTATGCCTTGTACATGTTTGCCTTTAACCCTTTACTTTCATAGCACATTTTCATCAAAAATTTGGAACTTATTCTTCTAGTGTGTCTCTCAAAAGCACGTACACATTCATTTTGAGAGGAAATTGAAGACATAACCAATAGCTAATTCTTCTAACTAACCTTGACTCAAATGAGCTAAATTGTACTTTGATACGAACTTGATTTGAATATGGACAAACTAGTTTTATTGGGCTATCTCCCTCATTAGTTAAATAAAAATGTCTTTAGGATCGTCTAAAGTTAGCCAATTGGGAAGGGGTTTGTTTTAAGATTTAAGTGTATTTTGTGAGAAATTTATGAGTTAATTAGCTTTTAAAAACTCGTGTACAACAAATAAAATGCAAAATTTTTATTTAGGAATTTTTTTTCCCTCAATCCAGATTCCAATCATTGGACATGTAAGAGGAAGAAAGAGGGAATTCACTTTTCAAATTCTAGACCTTGTCTAAACCAAAATAAACTAGAGGTTTGGTTTTCAAATAAATTCACTTATTTGGAAAATTTCTAGCTACCAAAAGTCCATATGCCAATCTACCTCCCAAGAAATCCATTTAGTACACCATTGGTTAGTTTTGTCTTCCTATATTCTTTATCAACCTCTTCTAGTGATTCTTGAAAGGTGGATACTTAAATCCTTCCTAAAAATTTGAGCTCTAAAATGAGAAGAAATACAAGGTCATTTTAAGTCATTCTTCTATCCAATTATAAAAACCAAGTGAATATTTCTACATATTGATTTATGTCCCATAAACTGTGTACAATATATGTGGAGTTGCCTCGCCCTAAGCGAGATGTTTAACAAACATAATAATAGAGAAACAATTAGTGACGTCACCAAAAGATGTAGCCTCTTCAAGGTATCATATCCTCTCATCAAGGTCAAGAATCTATTCACCAAAAATGTCCTATGGAAATGATGATTTAAGAAACAAAACTAGACAAAAACCTTCAGTGAGAACAACAAAATCTAAAACCTCTTCAAGGTCTTCAATCTGCTTGTAAAGTTAAATTACATGTCTTGATCAAGTCCAACAAAAAAGAAACATTCAGTGACAACACCAAAATCTACAACTTCTTCAACATCTTCTAAACCATCTTCAAAGTCAATATTGTGTGCATCAAATTCCTCAGCAAGGTCATCAATGGAGTCATCAAAACTACTATTTCAAACTTCAATGCCAAAAATAAGTTGAAAGAATTCAATTTCTCCTCCAAAACCTTCTTCTCTAAGCAAATATAGCATGATGTCGTCGAGAAATTCAATAATTCCATGAGGAAATTCTATCAAAGTTGAAACAAATCCTTTTCATCCATTTTTAATGCCTACTGTTTCAGGTGGAACACCTCCAAATTTAAGGACCACAATGATATAAAATATGTAACTTTACCTAATAGGTGTAGACCTAGAACCCCCAACTTTGCGTGACATGTACAATTGAAGATCTTATATGGTAAGTAGTGTGAGAAGAGAGTCATGGTCACTGAGTTGAGCAAGAGAAATAGTTTGGTATGACAACCTTACTTGTGATAGGTCTAGCTAACAGAATACCAAATTACATGGTAATGGCATTCAAAATGTGAAAATTCCCATTTCACTTGGAAATAAGATGGTAGAGAAAGGTATAGATGAAAGGATATATCCATCTATGGTAAATAAATCAAATAGTTCTGTCAATTCCACCTTGCAACTCTAAGAGACATTGAATTAAATTTCATCTCAAGACAGGGCTTTGAGAGGACACTCTCAAAGCCAACCTTCGTTATGGCTTTGAAACACATGGTAAGTATCAAGACTTAGCAACCTTATTTGCATAATTTTTTCTAGCATGGAACTTAATGTCATAGCCTTCTTTTGCCTAAAATGAATGCAAATTTCCTTGCAATTTGGATTGCGACATTCATAATTCATGCTCATGGAACATGATTGTGTTGCAATTGTGATAACATCTGCTATATGCAAAAGCTAATAAAAAATGATCGAAAATGACATTTTTTCTCTATTTTTTTGAAGATTTAAGGAAAATTACACCAAGTAGTTTCCAACCTCATTATGACCATCATGTCAAACTATCTCAGGATATTGTCCAAGTAAGAGCCACTTAAGCAAGAAATCTAGTATACATGACTCCAATTTCAATTAGCATCAATGACAGTTCTAAGTATGGTGAAAACATTGCTCCAGATCCTCAATGGGGCATGTTTGATGACAATAATTTGGGGAGTGAGAGAGGGAGATGGTAGGAGAAAAAATTCAAGGAATCCATAGGAAATTGAAAAATACATAACTAATAAGGTGGAAGACATTTGTAACCTAAGAGAGAAACCTGTTAGGAAATGGGTGAAGTTGGTATTACACACCCAATTGGACAACCTCGAGGAGAAAACATTTCTGCCACTTTATTTGTTGGCATAACCTAGTAAGTGTTATTCACTAGCATGTATTTTGTAAAGGCCTTGAACTAGTTCCCATTCAACTCCATCCACCAGGTTGTAGAGGATTCCAAGCCTAATTTCATGAAAAGTAAGTTGGGGATGATCACATTGACCTGCTTGATGACGTGTCTATGAAGATTAACTACCTTGAACTATTTTTTTGTGTAGGGAAAAATACACATTCCCATGTCTGAGCATGAAAACATTATTTGATATAGTTAATGCCTCTAGTGTTTACTTCTACAAGTTCTATAGGCAGAGTCTGTAAAGGGCCAGGTAGCCTCTGGATCTCATCTTTTATGAAAGGTGACATATCTAGTAAATGCACCTACAGTCAATCTCTGGAATGGATCTAAATAGAAGTTCTTCATTTTAATATCCATAAAACACAACAAATTTAAGGTAAACTATGTACATGTGTCATTTCTCCCACAAACTAAAGTGTATAAGTGGTAAATTTTATACCAAGTGTGCTCCCACCATGTAAAGTGCAATTTGGTGAACTTATCATTTTTATAATTTATTTTTCGATTAAATTTAGTTTCACACATGATCAATTATTGCTTTGAAAGTTGTGTTCTACATAATTTGTGTACACTAAATTATAAATTGATTTTTTGAAATCTATTTTGTGTAAATGTCGACCAATAGATATATATCATGGAGGATGAGCAACGAATATTAGCCGAATCCCATATGGAGGCTCAGGGATCGGGGGATGTTCATGATATTTAAATATAATCTTAAATCTCCATACATGTGTGTACATATGGAATTTATTTTTTATTAACTTTGTGAGTTAAATTAGTTGTTAATAAGTTTCATATTTTAATTTTTAGGAGGTAAGAGGAGAAGGGTTTCTACTCCATCCATGGAGTGTGGCCAAGGTTCAATCGGTCGAGGTATGAGTGGTAGCAGGTTGCGGGAAGGGGGTGATATTTATTCCCCCAAAGGCCAATCAACGACTGCTGGTTCTCAACAGGGTCATTGTGGGTCTGGTTCTCAGCAGCGTTATTCTGGGTCTGGTTCTCAGCAGGGTCATGTTGGAGAAGATTTTAACCAACAACATCAAGGTTGCAATCAATTTCAATATTTTTTCATTAAATTTGTACAATTTTTTTTACACTTGTTTTTTCTAATATACGAAATTTTATATATGTTGATACAGAGGCCGAAAATGTTCGAGCTAGTGGTCAAAATAGACACAGGGCAGCCCGCTACATTCAAGAAGAAGGCTATCAACCCAGCACAACTTATCCGGCTGAGATTACTGATATACCATGGGAAACCAACATGGAGGAATGCACCTTACAAAGGTGTGAAAGCCTTCATGCAAAATTGCAAAGAGATTTCGTGGCTTTGTCTCTACCTGCTGAGAGTCGACAAAGCCTTGAAATAGTTACACATTCATTGGGTGAAATGGTAAATGTGTACAGCAATCTTGGGCCAGTGACCAATTCATTTGTAGAACTAATGAGAAAGAGAAAAGAAACAGTGATGGGTCTCGATAAATGGGAGGACATAAAACAAAAAGTTACAAGAGAAGTGGCCAAGTCAATGTTTAATTATAAGGAAGGGCCAAAAAGAAAAATGTTTAAGGTGCAATATTTCAAGCACCCAGACAAAGCCCGTTATTTGTATGATCGACATCTTGCGGCCTTTGGAAGGCTTCCATGGAACGATGAGGTTCCGGTTTATTTTGCACAAATGTTTTATGTAGAATTTTTTTTGGGTATGAAACCCAACTACAATGACCTTCCTTCAGAATTTTTTGGCCAGGGGAAAGGTCGATTATATGACTGTAAGGGTGCTAAGCGAGATGTGGAGTTGCCTCGCCCTGAGCCGCCATTAGTGAGTCGACCGTTTCTAGTCGAAACTCTGCGATCAGAGATGGATGCAACATCTAAAATAAGTCGAGTAGCAAGGGATGTTATGATCGACAATGTTCATAGCAGATTGAGTGGAGTCGATCTTTGTTTAAATCGACAAAGAGCACGTGAAAATGCACGTGCAATTTTTTTTTATTATACAGATGAGGATATTTACAACATGAATGTTGAAGATCTCCGAACATATGCAATAAATTTTTGCAATGGTTTGCAAGACCTAATTTTTCATGAAGAAGAGGGCACCGGAACGGTATGTGTTAGTGACCTTAGGGTTTGAAATTATTTTTACATATATATGTGTACAATTTGTAATAAATACATGTGTATGTACATGTATACATTTATTTGTATGTGTACATTAATATAACAAAAATGTATGATTATATGTTAAAACACCATTTGCAGTTCTCAGGCATGATGCGTGACGAAAATGTTAATATCACGTTCGGGACCTCTGGTTCAAACGATGTAGATGGGTCTGACCATCATGATATGTTGAAAAATGTTAGTGTTTTTTAAGTGACTCTAAAATAAATAATTGTTGCCACACATGTACATGTATGTATATATATAATTTGATAAAATGTTTTAACAGGTACCGATTCCGTCTGATGTTTTTGGGATGGCGGTACCTTCGTCTTCCTTGGGAGATGTACCTTCTACTTCCTTGGGAGATGAGCCACAAGTATGGACAATTTTTCACAAGTTTAAAATTTATGTTTAAAAGTTATATATATATATATTCTACCTCAAAAAGTTCCATTAAAAATTGATATATATATATATATATATATATATATATATATATATATAGAGAGAGAGAGAGAGAGAGAGAGAGATATTTTGAGTTATTTAAAATTTTTTGAATTTAGGTTCTTATAGAAGATTTCTTTAATTCGCGGACTCTAGCGACGGAGATAGGAACATCCACAGCATTTGAACAAGTTGTATTTAGTTCCTTTTTTTAATATTATTGAAAATAAGTTTATATATGTACACGTGCATTTTCATTTGAAAGTTTTTAATTTATATAAATTATTTATTTATATATATATATTTATATTTAACTGTACATGTATATTGTACAGTTTACCACTGCAGATGTTCCTATGGGAGAACCTGTTCATCAAATGGAGAGGGAACCTTATGAGGTATTGCATGATTTTTTTGTTATATTTTGTTTTTTACATGAAGTTCTAGATATATATATTCTCATTCATTTTTAAAACATCAAATTTTAATGTTCAAGTACATGTGCATTGTGTATGTAGGTTTCCCATTCACAAGATAGGGAGCGGACTGAGACCCTAGTAGGGAAGACGCTAGATTCGTCTTCATTTGATGAACATGATTTATAGTAGATTTGATTTCAAAATTTAGATGGTTTTAAAATTTGTTAAACTTGATACAGTTTGATACTTGTGTGATTTACAATTTTTGGACATATTTTATTACATTGTTATTATATAATTTGTTTTATTTAATTTTTGGATGGTTTCGATCTACATTTTTCATGTGATATTTAATGAACTTTAAATGTTTAATGTTTTAATGTTGCACAATATATAATCAAAAGTTTTTTAAAACTTAAAGTTTTGGATGGTTTCAATCTACAACTTAAAGTTTTGGATGGTTTCAATCTACATTTGCACATGTGGTATATAATGTTAAATGTTTCTATTGGATCTAGTTGAACTATAATTGGCATGGCATGTGAAGTAAGGATCTATATATAGTTTAAAGTTTTTTAAACTCAAGTTTTGAATGATTTATATCTACATTTCGCATGTGATGTTTAATGTTTTAATGTTGCACGATATATTATCAAAAGTTTTTAAAATTTTAAAGTTTTGGATGGTTTCAATCTACATTTGGCACATTTGGATGGTTGAAGTACATTTGGAATTTTAAGATTGCTTTTGATCTCTCCATGTAGTTTTGTTTGAATGAAAAAATTTCCAATAGGAACAACATAGCTTTTCAATGCAACTAACCATGTATCAATTGAGCTCTAATTGAAAAAAGAGTTTAAAGAAGTAGATATATGTACAAATTATCCTTTTAATTTTGATTGGAAATATAAGTCTCTAGTACATATATATTTTTGTTGAATTTGGGTCAATGTCGTTAATGCACTCAAATAGGTAGCCTTGTCGATTTATTTACATTGTTGAAACTTTTACCAAAAAATCCAACTAGTTTTTCATCAATGCACATAGAAAAACTACTTGGAACAATTAATTGTGCATTCTAGAACATATCTATCCAAGACAAGTAACATTTTTCATCTATGCACATTGAACATATCCGACCATTGGACAAGCAGATTTTGTACTAGATTTTCAATCAGGATTAGAGATGTGGGTCAAATCCCACCAAAAGTCGGAGAAGTGCTCCGAGTCTCTTGTCTAAAAGGATTTTTCATACAAAACTATACTGCAGATGATTTATTTACATTGTGTCCATACTTTTTACCAGAAAATCCAACTAGTTTTTCATCAATGCACATAGAAAAACTAGTTCCAGTTAATTGCATTTTAGAACATATATATTGAGTACGTAAATAATTTTTCATCAATGCACATAGTAAAACTAGAACAATTAATTTCATTCTAGAACATATATATATCCAATACATATATAACATTTTTCATCAATGCACATGTATAGAAAAACTACTTTCAGTTGATACTAGAGCACGTGCTTGTACCCAAACAATTTGTACATGTGCAAACACTTGCACAAATAACAATAGCTGACTAAATTTTAGTTGAGTAATGAAATTTCTAAAACATATTTAATCCAAAGATAATAAATTGTTGGACAATTCACTCAAAAAAATTCTAATGGAATTCCATCCTCAACAATCCGTTCATGATTGGATTTTAACATTTTCCATCTCTTAATTTTCGATTTTTTCTTTGATTGAACTTCTATCAACTTTATGCATGCTGCACACACCAAGTGACTATATTGAAAACTTATGGAATCAGGTTCATAGTCTTCAAAGTAAACAAAGTCTCCACTTTGATGAATTTGTCTGAAAAAATAACCTTTCAGTATAATAGACCCTCTGTCATACTGAAATCTGTGATCATTATAGTCTTGTAATAATTTCATTTTTCGTTCAGTGAAACGCATAAAATAATACTTCACATTTTCATCGTTGTCAATAGGTGCAATTACAACAAAAACATCTCCTGCACAATAAAATAAATTTAACAAAATTATGCATATTTAAATTTATTTCTAGATCTTTAAATCATTAGAAAGTAATTCAAATGTTACCTTCTCTAACAAGATCAGAAACTCGATCACCATCGGATGATATTGTAGTTTCCTCTGATTGCATTTCTTCAAACATTGTAACAGACATTTTGCCCTTTGTATTTAGCTCTGTATGTTTCCAATCGTTCACATACATTTTGTTTTCACAAACGTCATTGGATTTTGTGTTGTCTATGCAAACATCACAAAACAAGAATATTTTCTTTTATCCAATGCAAACACATTTCTGGACGACTTTGTTTGAATTGAATGCAATTTTCGAGTCCCTTTTATTGTTTCAACGTCACTTCCAATTGATCTATCTACGTCTTCGATCCCAATATGCCAGAAAAACCTTTATATGGAAAATTAAAAGAAGAATTTGTAAATATGATATCAAAATACAATCAAAGATAATCATTGCATGATAAATGTACAATGTTTAAAATTAGATTTCCAATATAAATTAAATTGAATGTACCTTCGCACTTCTCTTGATGGGTTATTCTCATGGCTTAGAGCAGCGATGCACCATTGAACAACTTCTTCAACATTCACAAGTCGGCGTGCAGAGTGGTTCATTTGATATCTTCGAAGTACTTGTTTTATGCATGCTCCTGCACCGTCATGTTCTCCTTTTCCATGGCTAGTCTCAAAGAAATTCCAACAATGTTTAATGCATGTTTTCTTATGAAGACAACACAACCAAAAGAATGATCGTGCATATTTGAATTGACCTGCGCATCCGTCTGACCATATCCAATGTTCATTGAATGTTATTCCACGATTTTTCAATGAATCATAAATTCTTCCAAAACAATGTTGTACAAAACATGTATCATGTGTACGATCATCATTGATATAAAAGTGATATTTTTTAATGATATGTCGATTTTCACTCTTGCTTTCTATATGATGGAAGTTTTGTTCAGCATGTCTATATAGAATATGGACGAGCATGGAGACTTGGTCAGAATGATAGTATTCACTCTAAATTTCTTTTTGTGGAACAAATGTGTAGTTTTCTACAAAATCAATCACTGACAAAATGGTCCCTGGTGGAAAAAATTCACGAGATTTTTTGAATTGCAAGTCTTGCCATCGAGCTCTATGGGAATGCTTGGTGTATTTGTAAATTTCTACCTCAAACTTTCTCAAAAAGTCTATCAGAAAAATTTCATCTTCTAGTAATTCAATTCTTTTAACACTATTTTCACCTTGAATCGATGTATCGATATATTCATATCTCTTCCATTTCACTTTCATGTTGGACAATGACTGATCATTTATATCAATACGATATTTGTTTTGAAATTTAGTCAAATTTCCACAATCATCGCATTTTTTACCACCAACACATTTCTTTTTGTAAAATAGTTCATCGCTTTTTCTTTCACATAGAATTTGAGATATGAATTCACGGATAGTGGAAGGAGGAGGTGAATCCTTCCATAATGTTCTACCGAAATCAAGGAATGTGTCATAATATAACTCAAATTCCACATGATAATGGTAACAACAAGTGTCGCGTACGGTGATAGGTTTTACATACCATGGCTTTTGTTGAACAAAATCACTGAGTGAAACATGAATTTGATGATTCTCTTCTTTGAACTTGTTGAATAACTCTATCTGAGTGGTTTCCAAGAGATGTTTTTCATTTTCTTCGTACTGATTTCGTGATATTCTTCTTCGCATCACATGCCTTGCAGTTGGTGAAACACGCGAATTGTTCTTCCAATATTCATATATTATTTTTTAAACATTTTCTCCAAGTCTATCTTTGTATGGTTGCCTACAAATAGCTCTCCAACAAGCGAGTTCATCATTTACATCTATTTGCAACCGAAATTTTCGATGTTTGTGAATTTTTTTTTGCGAGGTTCCCAGTGCTCAAGCCATAGATGTTACCAAATGATTATCTTGAGTACTTGAGGAAACCATTGCCATCTGTATTCCTCTACGTACAATTGAAACATCTTTCTCTCTAGATCTCTTAATTGACTTTATAGCACTACTCATATTTTTTTATCATCTCTTACTTCATTTTTTTATCTTTGGTTGATTTTCGAATACCCAATAGTGTCATAGCTTCTTTTAATTTCCTTAATGATAGGAGACCTTTCAACATTTGAGCCTGAACTGTCACCCGCTCATTTAAGAAATACTTTTCAAAAATGCAGTTAACACGATATCGTATAAATGGTCAGGTTTTTTATGTCTATATGTGTGAGTTTCAACATTTTCTAACATCTCATTATCGATAGTGATTTCATCTGTACATATTCGAAAAAATAGTACATATTCAATAAATAACTAAATTAATAAATATATCTAAAATTTCAAATATTTTTCAAATTAGTTCATCAAATAAAAATTAAGCTTAACATTTTACATTAGGAAAATTTTAAATATATCAATAGATCGTAATATTTACATTTACATACCTGCTTCAATTTCTATTTGAGGTTGATTTTCTTCTTCAATATTTTGAGGAATATCTCTGTCTGTTTACATTAAACAATATATTTTTCAAATTAGTTCATCAAATAAAAATTTAGCTTCACATTTCACATTAGGGCAATTTTAAATATATCAATAGATCATATTATTTACATTTACATACCTGCTTCAATTTCTGCTTGAGGTTGATTTTCTTCTTCAATATTTTGAGGAATATCTCTGTCTGTTTACATTAAACAAAATATTTTTCAAACTAGTTCATCAAATAAAAAATTAAGCTTCACATTTTACATTAGGAAAATTTTAAATATATCAATAGATCATAATATTTACATTTACATACCTGCTTCAATTTCTGCTTGAGGTTGATTTTCTTCTTCAATATTTTCAGGAATATCTCTGTCTGTTTACATTAAACAAAATATTTTTTGAATTAGTTCATCAAATAAAAATTAACTTCACATTTTACATTAGGAAAATTTTAAATATATCAATAGATCATAATATTTACATTTACATACCTGCTTCAATTTCTGCTTCAGGTTTATTTTCCTCTTCAATATTTGAGAGGGCTTCTAACTTTCTTTTGTGAGATTGTCTCGTCTCTTCTCTACGTTCCTCAGGGTCTCTTTTTCGATCATATTTGCACAAGTTCTTCGATTTCCCATGATAATAGGGTATGAAGTTCAAAAAATTTCCTTCAAAAAATTAGACAATAACTCAATTACAAAAAATATCACAAAAGATTTAATTTAAAAAAATTCAGTGTAAATTTTTTGCAAAAAATACATACTCCAATTCAAAACACTTACTTTAAAAAATTCGAGAGAAAAATGTCTTATAAAAATGGAACGAAGCTCAAAAGATTTACTTCAACTCAAAACACGTACATACCTCCAAGAAATGTCTTTTGAATGTACATCCAAGAAATGTTTTTAAGTTCAAAACAATTTTTGCTAAAATAAGGACGCCTCCAACAAATGTCTTCCAAAAAAATTCTTTAAACCCAAAACAATTATTTGTAAAATCAATTTGCTTCCAAGAAATGTTCTTAAACCCAAAATTTGAAGATAAGTTTTTGAACCCAAACCAAGATCTTTGTAAAATGAGATGAAATGTGTGAAATGTGCGAAAATTGTGAATCATTTCGCGGCAATTTATATTGCCGCGAAATGAGTTTTAGTAGGGGCTCCGCAAAACTTTCTGGCCGACGGAGAGTTATAGTATAGTTCGGCCGAAATTTTGATTAAAAGTTCAGCCGAACTATTAAGACGTTAGATTTAATGAGCCTTCGGCAGAAAACATAGTTCGGTCGAACTTAGATTAAAAGTTCGGCCGAACTAACGCGTCACCAATTACGCAAAAACTAGGCTCTGAATACGGTTCTGCAACTTTGGACTGATTAAACTCCATGAAAGATTGTTAATTAACTGTCGGAACCAAGACAAGCATTTTCAGAATTGAATCTACTTTCAGGAAATATAACTTTTATGGAATTTCATAAACGTTTATTAATTTTAATTATTTTTCTAATAAAATGGGTGCAAACAATTTCTGAGGGTCATGGTGATTCAATGAAATCAAAATTTTGTATCTCCCAAAATACATTGTAAAAAAAATTGAAAAAATTATGGGGCATTACATTGGTCCGTCGTCTCTAATGGGTAGCTTTTAGATTTTTAGTTTATAACTTATATGTTAAGAAATTTCTTGTGACGCGAAACATATCCAAAATACACAGTTTTTCGTATTGGACCAGTTCAAAAAATTCTAGTAATTATGATATGCATCCATTGGCTTTGTAAATATGACGAAAACAAAGTAGACTCTGTCTATATTGTTGTAACACATTTTGTTTTTTCAAAAACACAAATTTTCAATGAATACAGCATTGCGACATAACATGACTTCTTATGAATCCTTTAATTGTTAAGAAACACACACTCAAAGAAACGCTAAGTTGACATATCAAATCTGCATAAAAAAATTTCAAAAAATAAGTAATAGAAAGCTAACAAAATTTCTCACAACTTTTTTTTTATCGCAAAATGAAATTCTACACAGAAAAATTGTTATAGTTTGCAGAAAGTTGAAGAACCGAAAAAAATGAAATTTTTTTCTCAAAAAAGGGCAAAAAGTGTAACCCAGCTTCACATTTTCACTTCTTTTGGGGATTTTGTGCTATGATTGTCGTTGCCATTGAAGAGGTTACATTTTGAAACTTCACAAGTCTACTTGATGGCATAATTCCCTTATACTCTATCCTGTAATCCCTTGTGGCATAATCCATTTAGCCAACACATTAGAAGCCTTACACCTCCCTTGTAGTCCAAATCCATTTTCATCACACTCACATATGCAATAACTACGATCCCAAACCATGAGTTTCAAAAGAACCTTGAAATCTGGTTGCTAGTCACATTCCCAACATTGGAATTACAATTGCGAATTGTAACCTATGATAATACCTTGAATACCGACTACTCTAAGGTCACATGGATGTCACATATGTGTCCATAACCATACAATCTCCAATTGCAACTTGTGACATGGGTATGAAATGTGATTATACTTAAATTGTAGATCACACCTATAACTCTTGACAATGTGACTTGGAGATGTGATCTGTAACAACATCCTGAAATGTGACTACGGTTGAGGTCTCAATTGACATTTACATCACATAACACTGTTGGCTAAGAACACGACCTGCGATAGGATTAGAAATTGTGTTAACCCTGTGAACCTTGCGAGTGATGTTTTTGACTGATTCATCTCCCTCAATTGCAAAGTGCACTTTCAAAACTTAACGAAGTTTCCATTGAAAATTGCAACTTGCATTTTAATTATAAGATGTGACCTACTCTATAAATTGCAACTACGACCTACACAAAGGCTCTCTCGCTATCAAATCTAATCAACTTAACCGTGACATCCTGAAGCTTGAACCAGACCTTACGTTTCTCTTGTGAAATTAGTGATTATCGTTGGCTTGAGCTAACATTGTTTCATTAAAGGATATCTTCGATATGTCAGGTACCATTGACTTAGACTACCTCAAACAATGTAAACTATTAAACATGAACTGTACTGAGTACCCGATTTCTTTAGGGAGAAAAAAATCATCAAATTTTAAAAGGTGTTGATTCAAACTACACTTTTTTTTTTAGATAATATTTTTAGCACTTTTAATTATTTTATGAATCAAGTATGAATGATTTTTTTAAATGTTATTCTTTTTCAAGTTTATTTTCAAAAGTGTTGATGCAACATCAACCCATTCTTGTATAGAATTCTTTCGGTAATAATCACATTCAAATGAACTTTGTCAATAATCACATTCTTGTGAATGTGATTATTACCAAAAGAATTCTATACAATTTTATGATGGATCACAGAAGCCAAAATTCGAAAAATCAACCCATTCTTTTAGAGGGCTTATTTCTCATACTTTAAATTTTCTTATGTATGAAGCATGAACATTTTTTTAAAAAATGTTAGTGATTTTGATGCTGATTTTGAAAAGCATCAACAAATTTTTTTTTAAAGCATATTTTTGACACTTTAAATTTTCTTATGTACCAAGTATGAACAATTTTTTTTAAATGTTAGTGATTTTCATGTTGATTTTGAAAAGTGTTATGCAACATCAACCCATTTTTATAAAGGGATTATTTTTGAAACTTTAAAATTTTTAATGTATTAAGTGTGGATCATATTTTTTAAATGTTGATGATTTTCATGTGGATTTTGAAAAGCATCAACATTTATTTTTTTAGGTATATTTTTTACACTTTAAAATTTTTATTTCCTAATTATGCACATTTTTTTTGTTGATTATTTAACCATTTTTGAAGTTGTCTTATTCATCTTTTGTTTTTCGTCTTAAGATGTTTGTTTTTAAGGGTTTTCCAAGCTCGTGTTTTTTGTTTTTCTTTACAATATATTTTTATAATGAAATTTTTATTTTTATTTGGAAAGTTTAAAAAACATAATAACAATGATATTTTGAGGTTAGCATTTATTATATATTTATATATAGTTAATTAATAATTCAATACACAAAACATAATTATCAATAAAAATAACAATTTTAAACACTAGACAAAAAATAAATATTTTGTATATAGATATAATTAAAAAAAAATACTATTTCACACCTTTCGCTAAGAATGACATGTTAATTTTTTTTTTAATAAAAAATTCAATAAAAAAAGTTGGAAAATATCAAGTTTTTTGAAAATTTTATGAATTTTATATTCAAAGATAAGACATTTGAAGTTTTTTTTTTCTAAAAAAAATGGCTTGGATAAAATTTCAAGTAAAAATAAATAATAAAAATGTTAAAAAAAACAAATAATTAAAATAATAATAATAGTAATAAAATATAAAAAAAAATCCTTAAAAAATAAAAATTAAAAACATGAAAAATAATAAAATAAAATTTATAATTAAATTAAAAAAAATATTAAAAATAAACAACATTAATTTTTTTCTTTAAAAAATAATTAAAAATGTATTTAAATTAAATTAAAATTAAAAAAAAGAATTGCATGGTCCCCAGCCAAGCCCCCTCAGGCCCTGTGCCCAAGGGGTCTGAAGGGCCACTGGACAAAGCGGGTTGGGGTACATGCAACCTCGCCTGCCCTTGTGCGCGGCCCCTTGGGCCCTCTTGACGGGGCTTCTTTATTATTATTTTTTAATTTTAAATGTAATATGTGTGTGTAATTATTTTAATGGTATTTTTATACAATTTTTTATTTTTTAAAATTTTATTTTTTATTATAATTTGCATGCTTTTTAAAAAAAAATTATATTGTTAAATTTTTTAATTTTTTTGGTTTAATTTTAATTTAATTTTAATGTTTAAAAAAAATGATTTTTTTTTTTTTAATATCCTTTTTTTTATTGTTTATTTTTTGTGTTAATTTTTAATTTTTAATTTTTTAATTTTTTTAAAAATTATGTTTATTTTGAAATATTTTCTAGTTTTTTCATTTTTTTTAATATTTCTTAATGATTGTTTATTGTTTTTTTGGGTTATATTTTTATCTTTTTGGGTTTTTTTATTTTATTTTATTTTTTATGTGTCATTTTATTTTTCTTTTAGGGTATTTTTTTCGATGTTTTAATATTTTTTTATTTACTTGTTATTATTTTTTTCAATATTATTTTTTTAATATTAGTTTTAAATTTTTGTAATACTTTAATATTTGTTTTGTTTTGTTTTTTTCACTTTTATTTATTTGTTTATTTATTATTATTATTATTTATCAAGGTGCATGTCGATCGTCGACTAACAACCCAACCCCATTATGTGTCAATTTGATAGTTGATTTGAAACTTTTCGTTATAATGGATCAAGTTCGAGCCCACAATGTGCAATTTTATGTTTGATTTTTAAGTTTTCATTGTAATGTGCCGAGTTTTCCTACACTGTGTGTCAATTTGATGGTTTATTTTTAAATTTTTCTTGCAATGTGTCAAGTTGTCTTAGACTAATATTTTAAAATAACTGTACTTTTTGCATTTAAAACAAAATTACCCTTGGTATAATGACTCTTTCATTCGTTTGTTCATTTATAAAGATTTTTCAGTCATATAGTTTTTCAATAATGCCATGGTTGAAATATGTTGAAAAATTAAGGTTTTCTGTTGTTATGATCTTCCGTTTTAATTCCATGGTTGAAAATTTGTCAAAATTTTAAGGTTTTTATGAGTCATGATATTTTATGTTTAATGCTATGGTTGAAAACATTTATAAGAATTTTTTATTTAATACCATGGCTAAAATTTGTTGGAATTTTATGGTTTTTCATAGATGTGATATTTTATCTTTAATGACATTCTTGAAATCGTTGGAATTTTAAGTTATGATATTTATGATTAATGCCATTATTAAAAAATGTTGAAATTTTACCAAAAAATAAGAATTTATTTCAACATCAACACTCGGGTGTTTTTTGCACCAAAAAAAAGGGTTTTATTGGCTTTTACTGTTATTTTTAAAAAATGTTGAAAATTTACCCTTAAAAAAGGCTATTCTAGCATCAAAACTTTTCGTTTCAAGGAAGGTTTTTGCAAAAAAAAGAAAAAGAAAAATTGGGTTTTATTGGTTTTTATTGTCTTTTTAAAAAAAGGTTAACAAATTACCAAAAAAAATGTTATTCCATCATCAACACCTTTCGTTTTTGGGTTGTTTTCATATTTTTTTGGAGTTTTTTTTATAGAGTTTTTGTTTTGAGTTTAAATTTCTTGTTCGATAGTTTCCATTGTTCTCAACATCTCATCTTCTTCCAAAGAAATGGTTCTTCCTGTTACAAGAGGATCTGGTAGAAGCTTTCGCAAGATTGAAAACAATATAGAACGGGTTGTGGATAGTCCCCGTGAAGTTGTATGTCTATGGTGATGATGTATTTTTTATAAACAAGGAAACACATTTCACATGGGAAGACATATAGATAAAATTCTTAAGAAAGGAGATTCCATAGGATGAAGAGGATTTCTAGGTATACATCAATGTGAAGGATTCCTGCTTACAAAGGGTTGCAACACACCCACCTGTTTTACCATGTGTTAAGACGATGGAATGGATCCTTCACCACAAAGATGTGGATTAATGCAAAATCAAGGGTATGATGAAGAAATTATGGTATATTTTACCGCAAAAATATTGAAAAACTATTATAAGATACCCAAGCATCTTGAGGCTTTCAATATTAGATCATTTTATGGATTTTATGGATCATACAAGGATGTATTGAAATCCTAGTGGCAAGGTCCAAGAAAATTCAAGCACATGGAATGTGGAGTCTATAAGACAAAATCTCTTAAGAAAGTATATCAAATGATGGCGGATATGATGAATATCTCTATGGAAAAATAGATGAAACAACCTTATAGGAAACTTGGGTTCCCTTGATGCATGTAATTGCCACAAAAGAACAATATTCAACTAGCAAAGATTACTTGCATCAGCTCTCAAATCAAATTCCCATGCAACAAAGAGTTCAATTGCTAGAGAGTAGTCTGAGTTTTATATGGGTTCTTACATTTTCGATGTAGTATGTATGAAGTGTGAATTTGAAGGATTAGGCTTTAAATCGTCTCCTGAGGAAGAATCCCCTATACATATCAATTACAAGAGCTTATAGAGCACAAGCTATAAGGGCATGTTAGAAAGATATTGGGATTCTCTTCATAATATCACATATTGGTTTCCAATTGGAGATGCTACTTATATCATGGTTTTTAGTGCCTACAAGCACCCACATGCTCTTCCCATGCTTGTTACAGATAAAGTGGTATTACAATAGCTTGCTTACTACCTGATCACTGGATTGTCTAAGACCTTGGTAAAAGGAAATAAGGGACCATGGCCAATCCTCCCATTGGAAATCAGAGAATACACTATCAAAATATTTAAGGATGCAAAAGTGGAAGCTCAAGATATAAATTTCTTTGGTATTATTGAGTTTAGTTTCCATAAAAATAACCTAAGGGGTACTTCCATGGTGCACTATAAAGAAATTGGGTTTG
Source organism: Pinus albicaulis (assembly GCA_034641835.2). Classification (NCBI taxonomy): domain Eukaryota; kingdom Viridiplantae; phylum Streptophyta; class Pinopsida; order Pinales; family Pinaceae; genus Pinus; species Pinus albicaulis. The sequence continues at coordinate 25,574,106 of MU968411.1, forward strand.
GGTGGGCTTATGATGAATAGGAGGAAAATATAAAAAAATGGTTATACTGCTTCCAAGGCACTAGAAACAATCGTGCAAGTTGAAGAAGAAGAACAATATGAGAACAATACCTAAGAAATAATGATATTAGAGGCCAAAGAATCCTTTATCAAGAGGAATAAAGAGAATGAAATCGACAAAGTGAAGTGAAAGAAGAAAAAAATAGATAGACAAGAATCCCAAAGGAGACAACAAGAGGAATAGGCTTAGTGGAAGTAGCAAGAAGAAAAGGCATGTTGAAAACAAGAAGAAGAAGCTCAACAAAAATAAACAGAGGAAGAACTAAGGAAGAAAAAACAATAAGAAGAAAACATAATAAGGCAAAATGAGGATAAGAAAATAAAAGAATCCCATAAAAGAAAGAATGCAAAATAGACCTAGAAGAAAGAGGAGGAAAAAATGAAGAAACAGAGAGTGGAGGAGGAGCCCAAAGGTAAAATAGAATAAGAACTAAGAAAAGGAGAAGAAGGAAAGAAGAAGAGGAAATGAAAATGAAGGAAGAGGAAGAAGCCAAGCATCAATAAGAATCATTATCTAAGTATATTGAGCAAGATATACTTGCAAAATAACATGAAAACAAATCAATAGAAGATAATAAGTCAAATATGTTAGGTCCCTATAATACTAGTATGTTCCCCTTATTGTTATTTTTTGTGTATCCCCTATTGTTATTGTTGTGCCCATGTACCCCCCAATTTTTTATTTTTGTACCCCATAGAAGCCCACTATTGTTATAGTTGTTTCCTTACATTGTTATTGATATGTAAGCTCTGATTATATTGTGACCCTTTAGATCCCTATATATACCAAGGATATATTATCATTTTTATCATCCAATAATTGTTCATTTATGTAATGTAAAGGAGGTTTCACCTAAAAGAGGATATTTTTAAAGTCATTTATCTGTCTTTTCCTCTATTTTGTGATCTAGTTGCATAACATTTTGTATCAGGGCATTGGATTCTAGGGTTTCGATGCTTCAAAAAAGTCATCTTGGAATTTTCGCTATAACTTTTTTTTATACAAAGCTTTATAAGATGAATTTGCAACCACATGGATTCGAAATATTAGTGAACTTCATGTATGAATTTTAGATCTTGATTCGCTATGTTATCAAAGATATGGGTTGAATAAGTTAAGGTTTCTCCTTGCTCCATAACTAAGTCTTAAATAATTGACCAAGGGAAACCAATCATAAATTTTGGTTCGAGCATTGTATTTTAATTTCATAAAAAGTGATAGAAAGAAAAAAAAAAATTAATTTATCGCATAGAAATTTCAGGGCTGAAAGTCAAAGCAGTGACACATGGCAATCTGTACAAGTTTGATCTACTGAGCCAATCCATAATCAGGTCATCGTGGGATCTTGACATAACTTTATCTTGATGAATCCACTTTTAGTTTGAATTGACCTGTTAGAAAAAATAATCATAGGGCTACCATATTATTTAATTTTATACCTTTTATATATGAAATTATAGAGTTACAAGTGTTTCAAGATTGAGCTCCTAAAAGAAAGAAAAATGTGTATATTTTTTAAAATTAATTGCGTAATTTTTGCTTGAAAAATTAGTTTGAAGTGATTCCAAGGGAATATTGAAGCATAGATACCAGTATTGGGTTCTAAACTTTCTAAAAAAAAAAAAGTAATTCTACGCCATTAAGTCCTCAGAAATATCTACTATGATGCATGAAGAGGAAGAATTGCAACATGATATATCAAAATTACTGTACCAAGTGAAAAATATTTCTCTCTCACAAAGAGAAACCAAAGATGGAATTAAAAGGGATATGGATGGTTTAAAGGAAACATTAAAAGTTTGCATGAATTGGTTAAAATAAGACATGGAAGGGTTGAAAAAGTTGTTTTAGAAAAGGCTTCCTGGTGGTGACAAGGTAATCCATGAAAATAACGATGAGGACAAACGCTATATGAATTATGATTTTAGACATTAAAATGTGGGTTTTAATAACCACCATATTCCAAATATACATATGAGGAAGTTTTATGGAAATGATCTAGTAACATGGATACTACAGATGTAGTAATATTTTGATCTACAAGATGTGCAACCCTAACAAAATGTACATATTACATCTTTGTATTTAGAACCCAATTAGTTTGTATGATATAGATGGAATTTTTTTCATAAACCACTTGTTACTTGGTCAATATTTATGAAGGAAATGATAGGAAATTATGAATATACAAACATAAGCACCTTCTTTAGCCAGTTGATAAATCTCAAAGAAAAGGGTTCAATGGCAGAGCACATTGAAGACTTCCGAAAATTTAATATTAGGGTAATCGATATTATACAGGAGCATAATATTGATGTATTCATAGGGAATTTAAAAGATAACATCCAACATGAATTTCACATTTAGGGACCTGATTCATTGGAGAAGGAATTCAGGGTGGCAAGAAAATTTGAAAGAAAAATTATGGCAACAAGGAAGTCTACCACTCACAACTATAAATATAGAAGTGTTTTTGCTCCTATTATTCCATAACCTACAAGGTTGACACCACAAAAATTGGAGGAAAAAATAGCAAAAAGGATTTTTTACAGTTGTGATAACAAATACACCAAAGGTCATAAATGTGTTGAGAATAAATTATTCTACATAGATTGTGAATAGGAGGAAGGAAAGGAACAAGAAAAATCAAAAGAGGAGGATATACACCAGGAAATAACCCTAGAGAAAACATAAGTGAATCTGATCCTATCTTGTAACACATTGGTAGCGATTACCACTCCTCAAAATCTCAAGATAGAAGGATGTATCAAGAAGAAAAATGTAATAGTTCTGATGGATTCGGGTAGTACCCATAATTTTATTCATTGTAAGATAGCCAAGGAATTGAATTTCTTCCTATATCTAGCATGAGAGTGTCAAGTGATGGTTGTAAATGGAGGAACTATAAATTTCTCTAGAAAGTGTCATAATATCAGGCTAACCATGGGGGAATATGTATTGAATATTCCAATGCTTTCCATTCCCATGGGTGGTGTTGATGTTTTACTAGGAGCCCAATGGTCACAATATTTGGGGATGATAGCTTTTAATTTTCAAGAACTTTTCTTGAAATATTTTTTCGGTAGGAAATGAAGTTGAATTCAAGGGTATCATAGGGAAAATTGGAAAGATGATTAGCTATAATGGTATGAAAAATCTTCTTAAGAAATAAAAATAGGGCGTCATTACACAATCATGCCCACTATAGGTTCAAACATTGAAATCATCTATTTCTCTAGATCTCCAAAAAGTCTTGGACAATCATTCCAATTTTTTTGAGGCTCCCAAAGGCCTCCCACCTTTTCGTGATCATTATAATGCTATTCATTTCATTCCAGGAAGTGTTCCTCTAGACATCATAACTTAGAAATATCCATATACCCAAAAGAGTGAAATCGAACATATGATTTTAGAAATGCTAGAGCGCGAATATAATTCAACCTAGTCAAAGTTATTTATCTTCTCTAGTATTATTGTTGCACAAGAAGGATGGATCATTGAGTATGTATCTGGATTATAGGGAGCTCAACAAGCTCACTATTGAAGATAACTTTCCTATTCTTTTCATTAATGAATTACTATATAAATTACATGGAGAAATTTACTTCACCAAGCTAGATCTTCGTTCAAGATATCATCTAATTAGAATGAAGACTGAAGACATTCTGAAAATGACATTTAGAACTCATGAGGGTCATTGTGACTTTTTGGTCATGCCTTTGGAATTACTAATGCACCTTCAAATTTCAAAGTTTGATGAATTGCATTTTTAAATAATTCCTTAGGAAATTTGTGTTAGTATTTTTTGATGATATACTAATCTATAGAAAGTCTTGGAAGGACAATGTTCAACATGTTGACATGGTGCTCAAACTCTTCTAAGAGAAAACATTATATGAAAAAACCTCCAAATATTTCTTTAGAGTATGAGAGGTGGAATATTTGGGTCATATTGTATTTCATGAGGGTGTTAAGGTATACCCCAATAAATTAAAGCCATTAAGGAATGGAAAATCCCTACAAACATAAAGCATCTTCGAGGATTTCACGGGTGGTATTATCCTGAGTTTGTTAAGAATTATGGTAGAATAACAACACATATAACAATATTTCTGAAGAAAGATGCATTTTCTTAGACTGAATAAGAAACTAAGGTCTTTGAACATCTTAAAGAGGAAATGTGCCAAACACTGTTCTCAACTATGCTAAACTTCACAAATTCCTTTATTGTGGAATGTGATTCCTTGGGAAATGGAATTGGTGATATTTTAATGTAAGAAGGATGACCAATTTATTTTGAAAGTCATCTAATCAAAGGAAAGTATTTATACAAACCTATGTATGAGAAGGAAATTTTGGTAATGCTACCTGCACTAATGAAATGGAGACCTTAACTAATGGGAAGAGACTTCAAGGTAAAAATAGATCACGATAGTGTTAAATATTTTTTGGAACAAAGGAGCAAAAAAAATGGGTCACAAAGATGTTGGGTTATGACTTTGAAATCATCTACAAAAAAAATAAGAAAAATGTTGTTGCATTTGCACTCTCAAGAAAGGATGAGGATGTGCAAGCATTGCTTTGTGCCACTTATATTATCCAACCTGACTGGATAACCGAATAAAGGGATGAATGGAAGAATGACGAAGAGGTTTGGACACTCATTCAAAATTTGCAGCAAGATCCAAGTACATATGATACATTTATATGGAAATATGATTCATTATGGTACATAGATCAGTTATATCTTTGTAAGAATTCCCAACTCAAGAAAAATATTCCTTTTGAATTTCACACCTCACCATTAGGAGGGCACTCAGGATTTTAAAAAACTTACCATAGGGTAAATGTTTTTTTTAGTATTAGGGTCCTATAAGTATAGGATTCATAATTTGGAATTGACTTATGATATTCTTGTAAAAATATGTACATACCTTGCTTTCTACAAGTTGTTTTCCAATATTTTGTAAAAAATAAAAAAATAGAAAGTCAAAAAGAGGGTAAAAGTCCTAAAAGAAAGATCAAAGGACTTAGAAAAAATAATATACCCCAAAGAAAAAGAAATAAAACATGAAAGTGAGCAAGTCCAAATGCCACTACTTTTTACTGATGATTACGGCAGAGTGTCAATAAATTCCATAATCCATGATGAGTTGAACTGCTTAATCTTGACTTGTCATGTTTCAATTTTGTTGTTGTAGAATAGTGAATAAGAATTAGTCAAACAATTTAATCCTGACTAATTAGTAGATAGGTAGAGAATAGAGAGGTGCTCATCAGTTTAATATGAGCCCTCAGATGATATAAGGTAGTTTTAGATAGTTTTTATTGCTTTCAAAAGAATAAAATGTTCAAGGTTGCTAGCTCAAATGCATCTGCAAAAATCAAAGAAAAAATGTTAGATTAAAAGTTGGGTAGGTAGAAAGAAGTGGGAGAATCATGTAAATACTTTTCACCAGGAAAAATCACTAATTTCCCCTCCCCTATAGTTATTATGCATTTTAGACTTTCAGTCAAACGGGCTTAGAGCATTTCTCTGACTTCTGTTGGGACCGGACCCAAGGATCAATGACTGTTAAGTTAAGTGTGTTTAATTTCTACGTTAATCCCTAATTGTCAACATTAATCCTACATTCATCCATTTGCACTTTAAGTTCATAAGTAAAGACCTTTTTACTTAATGAAAAAGAAAATCTCATTTGATTAATTCCCTTCATTCATAAAAGCATAAAAACTCTCCAAAAATATTATATTCTAGGTCAAAGTGGTCAAAATTTTAAATGATAAAGCTTGGCTTTTACATTATCACTTTACTTAGTCATATGAATATATTTTGGTGTTTTCATTATCCTATGTCATATTAACTTCTAACTTATTTATTAAATCCTTATAAATTGCCTTATCCTATTAATATAACTCGTATTTAAATATTCCAAAAAAAACCACTAATATAAGTTTTTTTGCCAAAGTTAATTACCCACATTTTAAATAAAAACCCCAATTACACCCCCTTTGGCATAAAAATAACTATATGTAAATATCTCGCCCTCTATAGTGATAGACATTTTCCATAGTCTATAACTATATAATAAAATAAAAAGACAAAAAGACTTTAGACATGTTTTATATATGTCTAAGTGAAAAATATTTCCCCCATTATATCATATTATCCTAAGTTTTATAAAGGTTGATCTTTGCACCTTTATAATACTTAAATACCTTTTCCTGCATTGCTTAAACCTAAGGTTAAAAGCCTAAGATTATTTATCCTTAGCCTTTTACCTTCCTCGATGTATAAAACCTCATGTTTGTACATAAATTAAACCTTTGGTTAAAACAACCCGCCTTTCACGCATTTCGCCATGTACAAAAACCTTTGTATATATAACCGCTCATGTTAAACCCTTTGGAAACCATATTCCCCACATATATATATATATATATATATATATATATATATATATATATAAAGAATTGTTACAAAGGTTTTATATATATTGCCGCCCATATTTCCCTTTGCAAACATATTAATCCCACCCATTTATGATTTTAACCTTACCCATCTGTTATAATTTAAAAGGTTTAATTATATATTAAATAATCATGCATATGAACTGACCTGGCCCCACATCTGTTTGCACCGCAACTTTAAAATCACATCCTGACTGTTCGCTTTCTCTTTCCAGATCCGACGGTGGATGTTCAATTTCGCACTCCCAAAGTAAACGATCGCCAAAATACAAAACGAGCGTGAAATGGCGGTTTTCTCCTTACCGCCTCCTGCAATGTGTCATTTCCTGATATGGTTGCGTTCGTTTGGAGCGAAACCAGTTACCATCCCAACCCAGCATGAAAACCATTGATGGTTTTCCACGTTCATAAAACAAAAACCGCTCCCATTCGCGATTTGACTCACATTTATGACATAGTTTAAAGATTTATAACAAAATGATAAAACCATTTTTATATGTTTTTATTTATTTTATATGTGTATTATGCCGCACCCAACTGTTACACATATTCAGACTGTTAAAAAACCTGCCCAACTGCGTAGAAGTCCATTGCTCACAAATTGTTGAAATTTATCCAGTGAGACCTGTTTTCATCGGATGACCCTTGTTTGAAGACTATTTGAATTCAATTTTTCTGAATCAACAATCAAGGAATCACCCAAAAGCTTCAGAAACCCTTAGTTTCAGCTATCAACATACCTGCAAATCAGGTATTTTTCAGAATTTCGTTTCTAATTTCACAGTTTTGACCATCAAGTGAACCAATTAAAGATACCAAGAGTAAAAGTGCCCATCAATTCTGTATCAAAACCTTGGAAAAGAGGGCAAACCCTCGCAAATTTTTCCCAAAACTTCTAGTTTCATAAAACCTCATTTTGAAGCTAAAATTCTTAGTCCAGACCCTGCAAAACATAAATTCCATAGTTCAAAAGGTTTTAAAACCCACTGAAAACCTTAAAAACCATTTTTTCAGTCCCATTCATTCAGAAAACATGCGTTTTCTATCTTAAGCTATTTCCTGTGCCCTAAAATTCCAAAATTGAGCATAAAATACTGCTATCATCCTTGCCCATCAAATTTCTCAATTACCCTCTATTGAAGAAAAATACACTATAGCAAACTATTTAATCTTGCTATAGTTAATTAAAAATGACAAAAAACCAATTCACACCTAAGGCTGGAGGATCAAAGCCTATTAAGCCTGGAAGGTCAAAACCTCCTAAAACTGATGCAACAAAAGTTCCAAAGTCTACTCCTGCCATCACTGCTAAGTCCACTGTCACTGTAAATCCTTTTCAACCTCTAGTATCTAGTGAAGAAATTATCCCTCTAGTTGACTTGGATTATAAAATTGTAGATCCTCTAGTAGAATTCAATCTATTAGAAGTACATAATTGGTGTCATGAAAAGTTCCTTGAGAAAGAAGAAATGCCTCTCTGAGATACAGATCTACCCAAGTATGTAATCCCTTTAAGACACCCTAGTCAGGATTTGGTAAGACTATGCCAATAGTATTATGTCCCAGATCAAAGATCCATTGTAAATAATGAGAGGGAAATCCTCTTTTCTATCACTGATGAGTCAATCAATGAAATGTTGCAGTTACAATTTGACCCTAGGGAAGTCCCATTATCCATTGAAGCCTTGACTCAATTATATTTAGGGTTAGATTTCCCTAAAAGATTCATGATTTTCCAGAACTTCATGCCTAACCATGTGGATATCCCAAAGTTGGATCCTCCATATTCCACTTCCAAGTTCCCAGAGGGTTCTAGACATGTTATTTCAATGTTATGCTTCATCTTAGGATACTTTATTGATGAATTTATTGATGATTCCGTCCTTATATTTTTATCCACTCTATCCCCTGGTGAGCCTCCTACTGTGGTCTTTGATTTTTCCAGATTTATTACTAATTCCATACACCACCAGTTGACAAAGCTACCCACTGAAGGGGTGTTTAGGTATTCTTCATATTTATTCCATCTGTTCTTATTTTCACAAGCAGATCATTTTCCTATAGTACTGTAGAAGATGAATATAGAGGGCTAGCCTCTATCAATTGTCTTTTGGACATCATTTTTGAGAAAGGAAGGAAATGAATACAGTTATACATATTTCACAGATTTATTTATCAGACCAGCTATGAGTTTTTTACAAAAATAAAAAAAACCAAGAGTAAGTGAGGAGATGAAAATAATATTACAACTGTCAGAAGAGTGTAAAATGGGAGATTGGTACTTATATGAGAAACACACTGAGTTAAGAATCTTTGGAACCAATTTTATTCCCTATAAGTTACGTAAGTTTTTAACTCTAAGAGTCTTTGCTCTGAAATATTTAAGGCAGGTATTGAATGCTAATGCCATCAATTTCATGGCATCCAAAAAGAAGACTCAGTTTAAATTGAAAAATCAGATTGGACCTTTTATAGTGAATAACAGGGATGCTGAGAAAGAGATACAAAACAGATTTTCAGAATTTAAATTCCAAATGAGTTTTCCTTGGAATTATGATCCCCAAGGTCTATTGAGAAATATCAGAGTTTAGTAAAAATTACCTCCTTTTATACATGAGCCAAAAACATGATATTGAAAAGTATGCTAATCAGGAAGAATGGAAAGAGAATACATTGGTTGATTTGACTACAAATACACAACCAATAGAAAATGTAGGTACCACACTTGCTGTGGTAACTCCTAAAGAGCTAGAAACTTCAAACAAAAGGAGTAGAGAGGAGGGTGCCTATACAGCAGAAACTACAACAGATACAAAATTTAAACTCATCTACAATAAAAGGCTAAGATTTGGTTCCATTGGAAAAGAAAAAATCATTGAAGTGGAAGATGAACCAGAGGTTAGTAATTGTGAGGCAACTACAATAATAAAAGAGACCTTGACAGAAATTGAAAAAAAACAAACAACCTCCAAAGGAAAAGAGACCCCAATAATTGAAAAACAGGTGAATATGGAAACTTCTTCTTCTCAGACAACAGAAGAAAAGGATTTAGACATCAAGGACAGATACAAACAGATTAAACAAAGGAATGAGCAGATTAAAAGTGAGATTTATTCTAAATTCCTCAAGAAGAAGCCAGGAAACCAAGATAGATTGCTTTCAGCATTTGATTATTCTTCAAATAAAATGATCATGTCCTATTTACAGCTTACTACTTAAACTCCTAAAACAACGGATGATTACAAAAAGAAGGAATTTGAAGTAGATATTGGAAAGGTACATGAGTTGGATCAAATAGAATTTAACAGGCATAGCTCAGAGATGTTATATTCCACTGTGGTAACAAAAGCCATGATTGTAACCAATTTTAAAAATACTATCATCAACTTGCAAGATCAAAAGAAGCTTGATAAAGGCTCCTTATATGAAAAATATCTAAGGATCAAAGCCTTAGAAAATTTGATTCTACAAATAGGAGTGGACCCATCTAATGTACAAGCTGCTGAAGTATTAATCAAACAGAAAAATTAGGATATTGCTGCTTTGAGGAAACAATTAAAACTTCCTCAAATTGAGCACCCACAGAGCAGAGAAATACTTCAGGAACAAAAAGAGAAAGAAGACATGATGCAGTTGATTATAAAGCTTACTACTCAAATCAAGGACATGGAAAGCCAATTAGATTTACTGATGAAATAAAATGAAACTGTGAAGGAAACAGATGCTTCCACCATTCCCACAATTATTCCCATTATTACAGTTGTTGTTCCTTCTACATTGGGAGAGAAGTTAGCACCCAAAGAGCCACTGGCAACTACAGTGTCAGTGCAATCAGCTACTACTTCCCAAACATAATCCTCAACATCATAGGTGCAACATACAAATGATGCAGGGAACATTGTCCAAGCAATGGAAGAGATGACATTGAAAACCAATGAAATCAACAGTTTGAAGAAACAAATTTAGATTATTGAGGCATCCAATAAAACAGCATTGATTAATGCCAATAATTATGAACAAAAAGCTAAAAGACTTGAAGAGCAAGTAAAAAATCTTCAAAAGGATTTGAGCTTTACCACATAGAATTCCTACATAAGAAATCACCTATGGGCCAACATTATTGAAGCCATACATCTTCAATGACCATCAATTAAGATAATTTATGAACAAAGGGACCTCCTTCTAGCAGCTCAAAATGAAATACAAAGGACTACAAAAGAATTAGCAGACAAACCAGCACATGCACAAAGGCTAATTACCTTCTTAAACAGTAAGAATAGGACTGAGCTAGAGGAATTGAATATTCAGGACAAGATAGAAGCTATATTGCAAATCAAAAAGGTATTAACAAAGAAAACTTTGATGAATAACTTGAAATAAAAATGTGATTCTATGAATTTTTCCATTACCAAGTTTTTAGCAAATTATACTATGCTCAGACAAGAAGGCATTCCAGACATACATGTATTCAATGACAAGTTAATGGACCAGAAAGAAGATGATAAGAAAATCCGAGATCATGCCAAAGAACAAGTGAATAAGCAACTGCCACAGGGATCTCCAATAGGGAAAGTAGTTCTCTAATACCTTGAAGATTTATTCTTCCTTTAGAATGAAATTGAACACTTATTTGTGATTAAGCAAAATTTTTCTAAGTACACTGAAGCAAATGAGAACTATAGAAAGTTGAAAAGTATGAAGATTCCAAATGCTGAACAATGGCAGACCTTCATAGATTTATTACAGCAGCAAAGAAGCAAACAGTGAAATACAGTGCAGGAGAAATAATCAGTTTGAAAGGGAAAAAAATCGAACAGTATTTCATTTTGATTTTTTACTGCTGAAAAATCTCCTTTTACAGTAGTTAGAGGTCAAATTGTCAGGTTAAGAATATCAGAGTGAGAATTCAGAGTTAAAGTGTGTTAAAAATGAAAACAACAGCTAGCTGATTTTACTAATATAATTTCCTTTTTTACAGCAGTAAAATGGTTAATATATTAGTTGAAAGTGTATCCAGATAAAGAACAGGGTCAAAGAGTATCAGAGAAGAAACAACCAACTCATTTTTTTTACTATTGTAATTTCGCTATTTTACAAGCAGTAAAGTGACAGATGAACATCGCGAAAGAGTACCAGGAAGAAATACATTATTAAAGAGTATAAGTGGAAAGAGTATCATTGAAGACATCTTCCAAAATATATTTTGCAATATGACAACAGGCATGGACATCTATTCAAAAAAACAAGTTTTGTTAGATAAAATAGCACTATATTTTCCAGATATGAGGAAAGCTTGCTAAGTTTTTAAGCAGCTGTCCCTCTTAATATGTAAAGATATTTTTTATTTCCTAGAGTTATTCCTAGATTTATCTAGGATATTTTGTAATAAACATTTGTATAAATACTTCAGTTTATGAAGTGTTTAGTGTGGAATATAATTTCTAAGAACATTATAGACATTTTGCTGGTACGTTGGAGGCTCAAATGTGTTGATTTCAAAGCAGCGGTATAGAAAATTGCCAATTGGACTTCATAATTCAGGATTCATGTGATAATTTGAAGAGTAAAGTGCATCTATGTTATCGTTGTTTAATTTATGAGTTCCATTCATTTCATATATGTTGTTCAATATTAATGATTAAATAGGAGTATTACTTCAGGACTAGTGTTAGAACGAGTCCCTGTCTTAACTACTTAATCATTTAAATGTTTTCTGCTGATTTTAGGATTTAGGAATTCTTAATTGTTCCTAGTCCCATTTTACCCCTGCCTCCTTCCTCTTTTTCCAGATCAAAGGATCCTTCATTGCCCTTTATCCCAAAGCAAGCCATCTCATCAAAACAATCTATCCAAATCTCTGAGGGTTATCTACCTTGCCCTGAATACATTAGCATCCTCTTGGCCTTGCCTTCTAGTTCTGCTTGCTAGACTTTGATTCCATAGCCCAATGGACTAGTATATCCCTCTTTAATTTGTCTTCAAGTAATCGTGTTTTCCACCAAATATTTCAAAACCAAAACCAAATTGAACTATCATAACTAGCCTAAAATATTAAACAAAAACAAAGTTAAATCATAAAGAGAGAGCCCTCTCTGCAATTTAGGAAGGCTAGATCCTAAATTTCCAAAGTAGGTTTGTGGTTACCCGTAGTTTTCTTAAAACTAAAAAATCAAAATCCCACAATCTTTAGAAATTACTAGGGTGATAACATACTGGCGACCATACTGGGGACTAACCAATCTCCAATTTTAAAATTATTCTTAAAGGAAGATCTTTAATCTATATTTTTACTTTAAGATTAGTTTTAAGGGTTGTGGGTATTCATAAATAGTCATTATGGCTTCTAGGAAAACCTACTATACCAGGTCTAACCTGGATCCTAAGCCTGAAGTTATAGTAGATAACCCAGAACAGATTGGAAAAAACAAAAAGAAAAAACAAATTGTCAATTTAGAAGTAGAAGTGCCCTTAATAAAAGCTAATTCTTCACCCAAAGAGTTAGTGAGTTTAACTAATATTGATTTTGATTTCAAATTTGAACAATCATTGTTTAGAATTAAATCTGAAACTGATTTAAAAGATACTGTAATAGATCCTTTTTTTACTTCTTTCTTGAAAACAAAACAAAATATTATTTCAGCAAAAAGAAAATCAGATCAATCTGAAACTCAAGTTCAAGTAGAAAGGATTAATGTTACACAGATTAAAGACATTGATGAAGCCATTAAATTAGCCCATTTTTTATCTCACTTTAAGCCTCAAGTTTCTCAATTGCACACAAAAATCATTCCAGCAGCAGATTAAACTCTGTATGCTGTCACTTCATTTTTAGACTCCACTGTCAGTTCATCCATAGAACCTTTTATTCCCGAGTTTACTTTGCAACCTAGGATTTTATTTCCATCATACCCTCAATCCACTGCATCCACTAGTTTTATAAGCACTACATCATTAACTATCATATCCAACACTGCTCCGTTCATTACTGTTATACCTCTTATTTTAGCAAAATTCCAAGCCATGGCTGCTAGGTATGCTCCTCTTGTATTACCCAAAAACCTTCATGATATGCCCCAATATTATCAGAAAAATATACCTTTATTTGATGGCCTGTCACAAATTACTGCTAGACAACATGTTACCAGAATGACAGACTATTGTGAAATCTATGAAATAGATGAATCATATGTTCAAGTGAGGTTGTTTGCTCAAAGTTTAACTAGGGAAGTTAAGAAATGGTTTAAAAATATAGCTACTGGTAGCATAGTTGATTTAGCTGCATTTCATAGAGCATTTCTAAATAAATGGGAAAATAAAAAGAAGCCTTTGCAAATTTTATCTGAATTTGATTCTTTAAAAAGAGCTCCTAATGAGTTTGTTTAGGATTACCGCACTAGATATAACAGTGTCTATAATTATGTTTCTGCAAATCTTAAACCTACACCATATCTTATGCTTCTTAAATTCCGTGATGGATTTGATCCATATATGGCATACCAACTAAGAGAAAGAGATGCTAAAACATTAAAACAAATGAAATTATATGCTGTTAGTGTATAAATTAATATTTTAGCTAGAAAATCCAGACTTAGGAATGAAAGGAGAGTCACAATCAAAGAATAAAATTCAAATTCAGATGGTAAATTTGACTTTTTTGCTAAAAATTTAGAAAGAGTAGTTGAAAGATTAGACAACATTGAAAAAAAACCACAATGGGATAACCAACCCCAAATCAGAAATCCCAACTATAGAAAAAACAACAATCCTGGAAAAGGTAAAGAAACTTCTCCAGATCAAAACATTAGGCCCCCATTCCAAGAGAACTATGCTGAAATTTCTCAAAACAATGATGATGAAGATGAGGATGACCTAAATACAGTAATGGGGATAGATGAAGAAAACACTATTTTCCCCACTCAGGAGGATCAAGAACTTTTTGATCTTCAACAACTAAAAATAGAATCTAGTAAATCCTTTGATTTCAAACAAGGTTATGACTTTGCAATTAACGAAATTCACAGTCAGTATAACCTTAGAAACAAAAAAAACACTGAGCCTTCTACAAAAAACACTTCTCAAAATCAAACCAAAAATAATGTAGAAGCACCAAAAACTAAGACTTTGCAAATTCTCCCAAGAGAAAACAAGCAAAATTCCAATCCTCCCAGTCCTAAAAAAAGGCCAAGTCCAAAAATTGTTGATATCACTGAAGAAGTGGCCCAATCCTATATTAATACTCAAAATATAAACACTAACAAAGCCCCTAATTCAGAAAAATCAACAATTCCTGATCCTAAGAAGAATCTTGCTGATTCTAAGTCAAGAAATCCCAAAAATGTTAACACTAAAACTTCTGCTGAAAATTCAAAGTCTGAAAAAATTCCTGCTGCCCCTAAATCTGTCCCTCAAAAGAGAACTAAAGACAGCAAGAATCAAGAAACTCAAATAGAGAACAATAAGACAACCCAAGATAAGAGTACATCTGCTGAAATACCTGAAAAATCCACTCAGATAACTGTTACAAAATATCAGATTAGTAAATCTCAACTAGCATTTAATATTAAAACTGAAATAGCAAAGTTAAAGATACCAATTCCTTTGACAGAATTGGTAAATAATGACGTGTATAAAACAACAATTACTGAAACTTTGAATATGAATATTGGTGAAGGTTCTATTAATTTAAATGATGATAAGCCTGAATTAATTTTTGGCCCTGATGTTAATGGTAAAAATTCAGATGGATCAGTTCCTCCCTTCTATATAAGTCTTACTATTCACGATCAAATTCTACATAATGCAATGTTATATTCAGGAGCCTCTCACAACTTAATGCCAAAAGCTATCATGGAAACTCTGAATTTAGAAATAACAAGACCTTATAAAGATTTATTCTCTTTTGATTCAAGCAAGGTCAAATGCATAGGATTGATAAAAGACTTATGTGTCAATTTGGTTTAGTATCCATGTAAAAGTATGGTCATGGATATTGTAGTAGCTGATATCCCACCAAAGTATGGTATGCTTCTTTCTCGCTCATGGGGAGCTAAGTTACAAGGATCTCTACAATTAGACATGAGCTATGCCACCATAACAGTGTTTGGACAACCCAAGAAAATTGATAGAGAAACTATAATGAAATACATGGTTAGCAGTGCTGAGAGATCAATCAATTACCCAATTTACTCAAAACCAACTGATCTTAACTCTTTCATCTTATGTAACATTGATAATAATGAGATCCAAACTGAATTGATTGAAATAAAGCCTAAACCAAACAATGATAATATTTTTCATCAAGCCCTTTGGAATTTAGACTTTGATGGTTTAGTGAATAAGTTAGGAGCAGGAGCTAGAGTGTGGATCACAAACATTGAGACCAGTTATTCGGAAGGACATGCCTTTAGACTCAACTTTAAATGCACCAACAACATGGAAGAGTATGAGACACTTATCTTAGGCCTTCAAATCATCAGAAATTTAGGAGGTCAAAGAATTTTAATTATGGGAGATTCAGAGTTAATCATTAAATAAGTAAATGAAGATTATTCTGTTCATAATCCTAGATTAGCCAGATATAGAGATGCAGCAGTTGATTTATGTGATGATTTACTAGGATGTAAGTTAGCTACTATTCCAAGAAAACAAAATTTGCAAGCACATTGCCTAGCAAATTTTTCTAGCACATGTAACTTAACTTTTCAACCAACACATAGATATACTGCTGAAGTTAAATATAGACCCATTGTCCCTAATAATGTTAAATATTGGCAGATCTTCTCTGAAGATGAACAGATTTACCAGTTTTTGAATAGTGAGGATGAATTTCAAAATTGTATAATAGACACTGAAAATAATTTAGATTCTGAATGTAACATAGATTTAGATGTTAATTGTAAAATAAATAACTTAGATGCACATAAACTTACCAAACCCACTGTATTTACTCAATTTGATATAGATAACTTAGAGAAGGTAGATATAGAGGAAATAATTGAAGATGAAATTGAAATGTTAGCTTTAAAAGATAATTTTTTACCTAAGGGTTTAACTCCTTTGGAGGACTTGTTTGATTCCAATGATGTGCCTAAAAAGCCTAAAATGGAACCAGTCAAGTTTGACATTGAATAATATAACATTGGGACAAAAATCAAACCAAAAATGATCAAATTGTCAAAAATTTTACCCCCTCAAGAAAAAGAAAAATATATTGAACTTTTAAAGGAATACCAAGATGTTTTTGCATGGAGTTACGAAGATTTAAAAGCATATGACGCCAACATCATTCAACATAAGATTCCTATAAAAGATAATCAGAAACCATTTAGACAAAAATTGAGGAGGATTAATCCTATCATATTACCATTGATTGAAAAATAATTTACACGCATGTATGATGCCCAAATAATTGCACCAATTAGATATTCTGATTGGGTTTCTAACTTAGTACCTACTAGAAAGAAAAATGGTGAAATCAGATTATGTGCAGATTTCAGAAATCTCAATAAAGTATCATTGAAAGACAATTACCCTTTACGCAAGATGGATCATATTTTACAAAGGGTAGTTGGATCTTCCAGGATTTCTTTATTAGATGGTTTCTCAGGATATAACCAGACACCTGTTCAAAAAGAAGATTAACCTAAAACACCTTTTACCACTCCTTGGGGCACTTTCATGTATGTGAATATGCCTTTTGGTTTGATGAATACTGGAGCTACTTTTCAAAGGGCTATGGACATAGCATTTGCTAAGGAAATACATGAGTTTTTGGTTATTTATCTAGATGATATTACTGTTTTTTCTAAGTCAGATAATTAACATTTGGATCATTTGAGACAAGTTTTCATTAAGTGTAGAAAATATGGTATATCATTAAATCCTAAGAAAACTCTTTTTGGACGAGAAGAAGGAAAAATACTTGGACACATAATTGCAAAGGAAGGTATTAGAATAGATCCAACAAGGATAGAAGCCATATTGCAAATTCAACCACCTAGGAACATTAAGGAGTTACAATCATTTTTACGTAAAATTAACTTTTTAAGAAGATTTATTTCTAATCTAGCAGAAATCATCAAAGAATTGAATAACATGTTAAAAAAGGACTCTGTTTTAAAATGGTCAGTTGAAGAAAAACAGTCATTCGAATCTATTAAACATGCTTTGAAAAAAACACCAGTCTTAATCAGCCCAGACTTCAAGAAAGATTTCATAATCTTTTCATTTTCCTCAGAACATACCATAGGTGCAGTTCTACTGTAGAAAAATGACCAAGGTTTTGAACAACCCATAGCATTTTTCAATAAAACCATTAGAGATGCGCCTTTGAGATATAACATAATGGAAAAGCAAGCTTTAGCCTTGGTTAAAGCCATAAAATATTTTAGAGTGTATATTGTTTACTCCCACATTATTGCCTACGTCCCCAATACTGTAGTCAAAGATATTATTACACAGGATGGGCCAGATGGAAGAAGAGGAAAGTGGATTGCCACTATCCTTGAATATGACATAGAGATTAAACCAACCAAGCTCATCAAAGGACAAGGTTTAGCTAGGTTAATGGCTGAATCCAATTGTAATGCTTTGGATATAAATTTTGTTTCCCAAGTTGATGACCAGGAAGAGATGGCGACTCCATCGATCAGTGAAGCCTTTCTAGACTCACCATGGTACTCAGATACTATCTTTGTACTTACAAATTTACAAGCTCCTCCTGTATTAACTAGGAATAAAGCTAGATTCATCAAACTAAAAGCAATGAGATATTGTATTCTAGATAATATGATTTATTGGAAAGAACAAAGTGGATTTTTACTTAATTTTTTATTGAAATCAGAAGCTGACAAAATTCTTGCAGAATTTCATGCAGGTGATTTTGGAGGACACTTATACTAGAAAATCATAGTAGATAAGATTCTTAGGGCCGGTTTCTATTGGACTTCCTTATTTGCTGATGTGAAAAATTTTGTTACTTCATGTCACAACTGTCAGATTTTTGAAGGAAAAAGGAAGTTGTTACCTTTACCACTCAAACCTATTTCTACTGAGATGCCTTTTCAACAATGGGGTTTAGACTTCATTGGGGAAATTCACCCTCCATCCTTTGGCCAACAAAAATGGATATTGACTACCACAAATTATTTCACCAAACCATCCCAACCAGACAAGCCACTGACTCAGTCATTATATCTTTCCTAGAAAACAACATTTTATCTAGATTTGGATGCCCATAGAAAATTATTATTGATAATGCAGCTGCATTTAAATCTAATAAATGATTGCCTTTTGTCCCAAGTACCATATAACACTAGGCCACTCTACTGCTTACTACCCTCAAGGTAATGGCTTAGCTGAATCTTCCAATAAAAGCCTTGTGAGTATCATCAAAAAACTACTTGAAGAAAATAAGAAGACCTGGAATAAGAAGCTAGTCTATGGCTTATGGGCAGATAGGCTTACTACCAAGAAGTCAATTAGAACATCTCCTTACTAGATTGTATATGGGATGGATGTAGTTTTCCCATCATCTTTAGGTGTCCTAGTTATGAAAATTATCCAAGAATCACAAGTAGAACTCAATGATATACAAAGAAGGATAAATTAGACTATTCATCTGCAATAGACTAGGGAAGAAGTATATGAAAAATCTCAAGTCATTCAAGATAAAATAAAGAAAATATTTGATAAAAGAACAAAAGAAGATGATTTTTCCATAGGAGATAAAGTGTTAAAATGGGATTCTAGGAGAGAGGAAAAAGGAAAACATGGAAAGTTTGACTTTTTATGGAAAGGTCCTTATATCATTTATGGGTACAGAGGTAACAATGCATTTTTTATCAGAAATTTGGATGGAACTAACATTCCTGAATGACTAGTGAATGGTAGAATGCTCAAACACTACTAATCCTCTGATTTAACTAATAATTACTCCCAATTTCCTTTTTATATCATTGTAAATATCCATTGCAGTTTCTAGATTGGATTGGATGTTTTCTTTCCAAAGTTGAAGCCTGGAGTGAAGGCCCTAAGCTATGAAGAGTAAAATGTCATAAGTATGAGTTTTTGCAGAAATCAGAAGACTGTTACAGGATCATCATGGTCAAAATGGAAGGCTACTGATCCCAGAGTTCTTGACATTTCACCAGGAAATGCCATCCCCATGTGAGCCGCTGTTAGGGTCCTATATGTATAGGATTAATAATTTGGAATTGAATTATTATATTCTTGTAAAAATATGTACATACCTTTCTTTCTGCAAGTTGTTTTCCCATATTTTGTAAGAAATGAAAAAATAGAAAATCAAAAAGAGGGTAAAATTCCTAAAAGAAAGATCAAAGGACTTAGAAAAAATAATATACCCCAAAGAAAAATAAATAAAACATGAAAGTGAGCAAGTCCAAATGCCACTACTTTTTACTGATGATTATGGTAGAGTGTCAATAAACGCCATAATCCATGATGAGTTGAACTGCTTAATCTTGACTTGTCATGTTTCAATTTTATTTTTGTAGAATAGTGAATAAAAATTAGTCAAACAGTTTAATCCTGACTAGTTAGTAGATAGGTAGAGAATAAAGAGGTGCTCATCAGTTTAATCTGAGCCCTCAGATGATATAAGGTAGTTTTAGATAGTTTTTATTGCTTTCAAAAGAATAAAATGTTCAAGGTTGCTAGCTCAAATGCACTTGCAAAAAAGGAAGAAAAAATGTTAGATTAAAAGTTGGGTAGGTAGAAAGAAGTGGGAGAATCATGTAAATACTTTTCATCAGGAAAAGTCACTAATTTCACCTCCCCTATAGTTATTCTACATTCTAGAATTTCAGTCAAAGAGGCTTAGAGCATTTCTCTGACTTCTGTTGGGACCGGACCCAAGGCTCAATGACTGTTAAGTTAAAAGTGTTGAATTTCTATGTTAATCCCTAATTGTCATCATTAACCCTACATTCATCCATTTGCACTTTAGTTTCATATGTAAAGACCTTTTTAATTAATGGAAAATAAAATCTCATTTGATTATTTCCCTTCATTCATAAAAGCATAAAAACCCTCCAAAAATATTATATTCTAGGCCAAAGTGGTCAAAATTTTAAATGATAAAGCTTGGATTTTACATTATCACTTTACTTAGTCATATGAATATATTTTGGTGTTTTCATTATCCTATGTCATATTAACTTCTAACTTATTTATTAAATCCTTATAAATTACCTTATCCTATTAATATAACTCCTTGTATTTAAATATTCCCAAAAAACCCACTAATATAAGCTTTTTTGCCAAGGTTAATTACCCACATGTTTAAATAACAACCCCAATTACACCCCCCTTGGCATAAAAGTAACTATATGTAAATATCCCGCCCTCTATAGTGATAGACATTTTCCATAGTTTATAACTATATAATAAAATAAAAAGACAAAAAGACTTTAGACATGTTTTATATATGTCTAAGTGAAAAATATTTCCCCCATTATATCATATTATCCTAAGTTTTATAAAGGTTGATCTTTGCGCCTTTATAATACTTAAATACCTTTTCCCGCATTGCTTAAAACTAAGGTTAAAAGCCTAATATTATTTATCCTTAGCCTTTTACCTTCCCCGATGTATAAAACCTCATGTTTTGTACATAAATTAAACCTTTGGTTAACACAACCCGCCTTTCATACATTTCGCCATGTATAAAAACCTTTGTATATATAACCGCTCATGTTAAACCCTTTGGAAACCATATTCCCCGCATATATATATATATAAAGAATTGTTACAAAGGTTTCATATATATTGCCGCCCATATTTCCCTTTGCAAACATATTAATCCCAGCCATATATGATTTTAACCTTACCCATCTGATATACTTTAAAAGGTTTAATTATATATTAACTAATCACACATATGAACCCACCTGGCCCCACATATTTTTACACTGCAACTTTCAAATCACATCCTGACTGTTCGCTTGATCTTTCCAGATCCAACGGTGGACTTTCAGTTTCGCGCTCCCAAAGTAAACGATCGCCAAAATCCCAAACGAGCGCGAAATGGGTGGTTTTCTCCTTACCGCCTCCTGTGACGTGTCATTTCCTAACATGGTCACTGTTTGGTCAATTTAGTGTGTCCTAAATTGCTGCATTTAATTGTCAATCCGGGAATCGTAAGCTGATGAAGTGCGGCGCACTATATGTGCAAGATAACCTCTTTCTTAACTTTTTGTCGTTTGTGGTCTTTCTAAGGTAAAATGGAAATTCTAAAGTGAAAATCAAGCTTGGTTATATTTATTCAAGGAAGTGATATCCCCTATAATGATTTACCAATCTTGAAACTTTAAAAGCAAATTGAAATTACAATGACAAAAGAAAGTAAACTGCTGAAAGGAAAAGTGCTGTTAATCTAATGAATCAAAACAAGAAACTAGTGAACATGAAAACTAAACTATTCTTGCTGCCAACTGAACACGAAAGAAACTACGCTTATGGAAATTCAAAATTGCAATGAAATAAATCTAAATCAGATTACATCAATTCATTTTCTGACCCTTCATCATTAGACCAGCTATGACTTGCGGAAGTAATCATAAACAACTTGTGTAACTGATTATTTAATTTACAGAAAGTAAACTAATACTAAACCATACACACATAATTCAATCCCTCGCCATCAGTCCAGCTGTGGCTTTCGGAGGCAACTGAAGATGTCATACATGATTTAATATATCTAAAATTTGCGAGAAAAAAAAATAATACTAAATACACATTTCATCATGCAGCCCCTCACCATCCAGTCCAGTGTGGCTTTCGAATGTAGAAGACACTATGAGTAACTAATATATTTAAATTTAACTATTTGAATCAGATAAGCAAACTGGAAATGTACAAAACAAGGCGGAAGTTAAACAAAATTTGTGGAAAGAAAACTAACCAACGAAATAAATGTCAGTTTCATATCATTAGCCAAAATACTATGAAAATGCCCTGGGCTGTCTACCTAAAACCTGCACAATAAAACTGATCAGTGATTTAACAATCATAAAAACATGAAAGACAAGAATGCAATGGAAATTAATGAACAGAAATGAAGCAACTATGAAATATGAGCATGTAATGGGTTATGATACAATGACTGTTTAAAGAAATGAAATGAAAAATATATACATTAATACACAGAACCTCGGCTGAGCAGGGGCCCTCTACACAGCTTTGGTAACGATCCTCAACACAAATTAAGTTGAAAACAGAGTTTTTCACATTAAAAAGCAGTTCATTACAGACTGGTAGTATTACGGCTCAAGGCAGCGTAATCACTACATAACAGAATACGCACATCAACTCAACAGCTATGATCAACTAACAACTATCAACTAACTCTACGTGCGTATGCAAACGCTCTATATAAAGCAATAAACTGTAACTGTCTCCTGAAATTTATGATAGCAGCCAGCACGTAGACCACTAAGGCCACGGATATAGGAGTATGGCCATGTTGGGAAACGGATCTATGGAAGGTGGGCGCTTGAATTCAACTCCAGAACTTTGCACAGATGTCAATTAACCTCCGCAAGCTTGGAAACGGCCATATGGATGTTTATATGCCACGAAACAGAGTCCAGCCGACATAGAACTCCATAGTTGACTTCCACGTGGATGGCTTTGACCGCGGCTTCCTTTGACGAATTTACTTGAACCAATAGGACACGAACCATGTCCTCGTCATTCCTAGCCTGCCCATGTGGCTCGTTTCCTTCGTAGACACCTGTAACATCGATTTCCACAAAATAGTTGTGGAAAGTTGCAGCAGCTGCGGAAAGTGACAAGTTTCCGCAGCTGTATGAACAAAATCTAAATCAAATAGAAAACACACAAACATAATTAAAAACCATGTTAGATACCCTTTTGCACATGATATTGACAATTTTGGAGGTTTAGGTGAGTGAAAAAGAGATGGAAAAGTGTATGGACAAGAGGCAAATTCGGGACTCAACATACCCCCACTGTGAAGGTGTTGCATGTCCTCATGCAACCAAAAATTTGATACTCTTTGTTCAATTCATGTGCCTTGAAACTTCAGCCAGCACATCTAACCCCCTTCTTTTCTTCTTTGGTACTGCCATCGTTCTGGGTTTCTTCATGAGGCACCTGAATTTGATATTCACAAGTGCTCTGCTCAATTTTTGGCATTTCCTTTTTAGCTTCTTATTCTTCTTTTGCCAAATACCCAAATGTAACATAGTATTGTCATGGATAATCTTGTCCGGTTTGCCTTGCTCTTTGAGTGTTTCATTTTCATTTTTGATATGCCGATTCAAAAGCTCAAGCTCAAAAATCTCCTGTTTTAATGACTGAACCAAGTCATCCTGCAATGTATGAGGCTGAGTAGAAGAGGTACTTGGACCTGTGGCTGCCTTCTCCAGGGATTCTATATAGTCATAGACCTCCTGCTGTTTGGGGTCTACTTTCGGTGTCTTTTTCATTGGACTGTCCTCAAAATGCTGCAAGGGAGAATTATGTTCAAAATTTGGCTGAGGAGAACTTTCATCAATATTTTGCTGAGAATAAGATGGAGTACGCTCATTGTCTGATTGGGAGTGAAAGGAGTCGGGTTCACTAACTGACTGAAATGGACTATTGTCAGTTGGAGACTGTTCAGATGTCTCCTCACCCAAATCAATGAAATGAGGACCTTTAATTTGTGTTTTTCTCAGTTTTCCCTTAAGCCTGCTGCTTCTCCTCACATGCTGTGGTACACTACCCTTTTGTTCTTGTTTTCTTGTTTTTGCCTTCTTGGATAGAGATGACTGTTTTTGAAGAAAAATTAATCTTTTAGACAGAATTTGGTGATCTTCTTCTTCTTCAGAAGAAGTTTTATGGACAGCCTCAATAATTTCTTTCCCTTTTGATATTATTGGCTTCTTAGTTTTGATTTCCTTCTTCTTCCTTTTTACCAATCTCTCTTCCCTATCATTTTTCTTCATAGTAAGAGTAGAAGTATCTTGGATTTCATCTATTGTTCTTTTCCTTCTACTTCTTTTTGCTGTGCTAGCTGCGGGAACTTCCTGTGTAGGAGCAACTTGGGTTTCAACATCCATTTTCTTTCTTCTACTCCTTCTAATTGGATTACCTTCGGGAATTTCCTGAGGTTCTTCAAAGAAGTTTCTAACTAGGAATTGTTCCCATGTATCTTTTCTTTCTTTTAGCTCCTTTTCAATCAGAATTTTTATAAGCCCATGATGATATAAATGAGGCTCTACATCTCCTAGGTGTTTTTGCACAGTGACAGCCATTTTCTTCAAGCTATTATATAGGAAATAAGGAAGATTGAGAGTTTTATTTTCAAGAAAATTCATCAATATCCTAGTATGATACATGTACATGGAGCCAAAACGGCCTTCACATGTGATAAATTTCTGAACAATGAGTAGTAAAGTGGCCCATTCATCTTTTATTGCATGCACAGGGATTCCTCTTTTGAAAACAGTGATATCCATACCTTGATTTCGAAGGATTGTTCTCCATGCCTCATCACTGATACTTTTGTTTTTGAACCAACGTTCTCCTTCCTGAAGAAGCTCTGTGGCTGCTGCTATTGATGCTTCATTGACTAAAAACTTGAGGTCTCCCACTTCTGCTTCCGAGCCATCAAATGATCTTGCAAACGCTTTGGTAACTTCTCTGTGGTAACCCCTGAATTTCTGAATAAAACGCAGCCATTTAGCTTTCCTCAACATCTCTTTTGCTTGCGGATATCCCTCTATAAACTTCGGTCCTTCCGGCTCTGCCCTTAATAATTTTCCCATTTCACTTCTCTGTGCTTCACAAGTTTGCTTTCGTGAGGGTTTAAGTGGAAATGGAACGATGGAATACACAGGATCGAGCACAATACTGTGGGGATGTTATCATAAAATGAGAATGAGCACCATAAACAGAATGGAGTAAGACTGTGGGTAGATATACGGGAGTGAGAATGAGCAAAAGGAACGAAATGGAGTGAAACAGGGAGTGAGAATGAGTAGAGCGGGGTTTTGTAAACACGACAGAGACACGACAAAGAGGTTAACAAAGTATAATGCATTCGACCGCGTTTTGAATTTTGGTGGCTGTGTAATAAATATGAACACGTTTCAATCAATGATTATGAAGTTATGCGGCTTGTAAGAGTCCTTTGTCAACTCAAATACGTCTCATTATCTACGGTGGGATATTGGAACATGAGTGAGAATCGGAATTTCAATAATGAAACCGTTTGTGAATAAATGCAAGAGGATAACATGGAGATCGTGGAAGGTTACGGGACTGTCAATATAATCATTGTGCGTTATGGGTAGAGCTCATAGTTTAAAATTATATAAAAATGTGTTTTTCAATACTATTTGAAATAAACTTTATTCATACCTTTGGAATCCTTGCTTTTTCCCTTGGTCTTCAACTGATTGATCTTCATTAGTGTCTTGAATGTCCCATTGATCCTCTCCTGCATTTTATTTCATGATTTATAAAAATAACAACTAACTGTACAATCTTTTTGAAAACAGAGTAGTAGTAGCTGCGGAATCTGCTTCTGGCTGTGGAAACTGGAGTCAGCTGCGGAAACAGATGTCAGCTGCGGAAACTGACACAGCTATCACTTGGCTGAAATAGAAATGAACAAATGACAAATGACCAGGTGGAAATGGTCATAAAAAGATTTTTATTGATGGAATGGATGAAATGAAGTGGAATGAAGTGTAATGAAGTGAAATGAAGTGGAATGAAGTGTAATGAAGTGAAATGAAATGAAATGAAGTGGAATGAAATGGAGTGGGTGGTGAGATGAAATAAAATGAAAAACAGATTTTTTTTTTTTTGGAAAATATAGAGTGTCAGGTGTCCCTGATTTTCACCCCATATTTTCTGTATAAGACTGCCAATCAATGATTGGTTTTCAGGCTTATACCATTTTTTTTTTTTTTTTTTTTTTTTTTAAAACTTGAAAAACAAAAGCTAGCTTGGTAGAGAAGAAGGATTCTTCTGTACCAGCCTGATTGCAGAACTTTCTTGAAACAACTTGACAAAATCCTCTTTAGAGAGTGGCTTATGATAAACTTTCAATCTATGGCCATTCACTAAAGGAGGAGTTTGAAACTCATCAATGGTCTTGATTCTTACAGCTCCATTGTTAAAGATCTTGTCAATCTCATATGGCCCAAGCCAATGAGTCTGAAATTTCCCTTGAAAATCTTTAAACTTGGAGTCAAATAAAAATGCCCAATCTCCTTCTTGAAACTTCTTTTCTTTGATATATTTGTCATGCCATTTAGTTCTTTGATATTGAACTAGATCAGTTCTTAGAATTGCTTCTTATCTGATCTCATCTAGCTCATTCAATTGCTCCATTCTATGCTTTTGGGCTTCTGATAAGTCCATCCCCAACTGAACTGCTATCTTGAAGGTCTTGACTTGGAACTCAATGGGGAGCAAGACTTATTTCCCATAAACAAGTTCATAGGGAGAATGTCTTGTTGTATTCCTCCATGTAGTTCTGTAGGCCCACAAGGCTTCTGGAAGCCTTTCTGCCCAATCTCTTCTATGTAGATGAACAGTTTTGGTGATGATACTTTCAAGAACTTTGTTTGTGGACTCCACTTGACCATTTTCTTGTGGATGGTAAGGAGTAGATTTTTTGTGCTTGATTTTGTATTCTTCCATCAACTTCTCCACCAAATTTGATGTGAATTGGCTCCCCTGATCTGTTACAATTTCTCTTGGAACACCAAAGCGAGTAAAAATATCCTCATAAAGAAAATGAACAACTGAATTTTCAGTAGCAGATACTAATGGTTTAGCTTCTACCCATTTAGTAACATAATCGGTGCAAACCAATATATACTTCTTTTGCTTCGATGGTGGATTAATTGGTCCAATGAAATCTAAAGCCCATTTTTCAAAGGGTTCAATGAGTACCTGTGTTTGCAATGGCATTTCATTTGAAAGGGTAGGTTTCCCTACTCTTTGGCGGCTATCACACCTTTTGACATATTGTTTTGCATCTTTGAAGAGAGAAGGCCAATAATATCCCAAGGAAAGGATTTTATAGGCCGTCCTTTTGTCCGCAAAGTGTCCGGCGCATGGTTCATCATGACATGCCTTAAGAATATCAGGCATTTCATCTTCCCTGACACATCTTCTGATCACAAGATCTGGCCCTGTTTTAAACAATTCGTTAGAAATCCATGAATATCTTGAACTCTCCTGAATAATTTTTCGTTTTTCTCTTGAAAATAAATGTGAAGGTAGTTTCCCTGTAACCAAATAGTTAGCAATATCTGCATACCAAGGGGTCTTAATAGTTACTGCAAACAAATATTCATCAGGAAACTTATCTTCTACGGGAGAATCTTCTTTAGTATTTTGAATTCTAGACAAGAAATCAGCTACTGTATTCTGTTTTCCTGGTCTATCCAACACAGTAATATTGAATTCTTGCAAAAGTAAGAGCCATCTTGTCACTCTGCCATTAGTAATAGGTTTGTTCATTAAATATCTAATTGCAGAATGGTCAGTATGAATAAAAGTTTCATAGCCTGTTATGTAATGTCTAAACTTATTAATTGCATGAACAACGGCTAAAAACTCTTTTTCAGTCACAGTATAATTCAACTCTGTGGGAGTCAAATTTTTACTGGTATAATAAATGGCATAAGGAACTAAATCTTTTTGACCCAACACGGCTCCTAGAGCTGTATCTGAAGCATCCGTAGAAATATGGAAAGGGAGTTTCCAATTTGGTCCTCTCAAGATAGGTGCTTCAGATATTCTTGTTTTCAAAGTTTCAAGAGTTGATTGACAATCAGGATCCCATTTAAATTCACAGTCTTTTGTAAGCAATTTGAAGAGTGGAGATGCTATTTTAGTGAAGTTTTCTATAAATCTTCTATAGTAACCGGTAAATCCTAGAAAACTTCTAACATCTCTTTGACAATTTGGAATAGGCAACTTGGAGATGACTTCAACTTTTGATCTATCAACCTTAATCCCATCTTCTGAAATATGATGTCCTAAAACAATCCCTTCAGTAAACATCATAAAGCATTTTTCATGGCTTAATGAAAGGTTTGTTTCTTTACATCTTATGAGAACTTTTTTCCAAATTTTCTAATGCCTCTTCAAATGAATTACCATAAACTGTAAAATCATCCATATAAACCTCTACACAATCATGGATTAGATCAGAAAAAATTCCTAGTACTGCTCTTTGGAATGTTGCTAGTGCATTACATAACCCAAAAGGAAGCACTCGGTAGGCAAAAGTTCCCCATGGACAAGTAAATTTGGTCTTATCTTGATCTTCAGGTGCTACCTGAATTTGATTATAGCCACTAAAACCATCCAAAAATGAAAAGTACTTTTTACCTGCTAATGTATCTAATACCTGATCAATAAAAGGCAAAAGAAAGTGATCCTTCAAAGTTGCTTTGTTCAACTCCCTGTAATCAATGCATACTCTCCATTTACCATTCTTTTTAGGTACTATAACCAAAGGAGAAACCCATCGGCTATCTGAAATTGGATAAATGAAGTTTACATTGAGAAGTTTTTTGAGCTCTTCTTTCACTATCTCCCTAAGATTTGGATTCATCCTTCTTTGAGGTTGTCTGATTGGTCTACTGTTTTCCTCAATATAGATATGATGGATGCAAGTCTTAGGATCAATACCCTTCATGTCAGTATACTCCCATGCAAATGCGGTAGAATGTTTTTGCAAGATTCTGGTTAGTTCTTCTTGTTGTGACTTCTCCAGATGTTTGTTGATATTCAATGTCTTTTCTGGAAAAATCTCAATAGCAGAATTACCAAACTCTTCCATAGAGTAAAGAGACATTTGTCTTGATGATAAATATTCTATGTCTGATTCCAACTGAAATTGTGTGGGGTCATATTCTGAAGATATCTCAAAATTTTCTAATGTGTTCAGAATTTGACTATCCTCACTAATTTCAGAAATGGTAAAGACAGGTTGTATAGTGTTCTCATCATCGACCCATTCATTGTCTCCTATTTCTGCAATTGCTCTTGCGGGAGGATACAAATTGAATTTCTTTGTCGAATTACCATTAGAAATGTACATGTCTCCAGATCTACAACTAATAAAAGCATCAGCTGTGGCCAGCCAAGGTCTTCCTAAGATAATTGGATGTCCTTCTAGATTACTTTTGGGAGTCAAAATCATAAAGTCTACTGGATATTCCCAAGAATCTAAGGAGACTGAAATATCTTCTAATACACCATCTGGTTTAATAACCGATCGATCTGCAAGTTGCAGTAAAGTAGGTGTAAAAATAAGGTTAGGAAGTTTTAACTGTTCCATAGTCTGTCTACTCATAATGTTGATAGCAGCCCCTAAGTCAATCAATGTGTTTGGAATTTCTATTCCATTTATATGTGTCTTGACAATTGGACTTCCTGGATCTACATACTTCTGCATGGTAATTTTTCCCATCATAATGTCTGCAATCTTTCCTACCGGGTGGATTCTTCTTGTGTCCTTTAGCTTCCTTCCTGGTCTTTTGAAACTCAACTCCTTTATGGTTTTTGCTAGAATAGGAATTTCTCGAATGGCTTGTAGCAATGGAATCTTGATACAAACATTCTTCAATTCATCTAGAAAGTCATAGTTAGGCAACAAGATTTGTTTTCCACCCCCTTATCAATTTGTAGTCTTTCCGGAAAAGGAGGTGTAGATGAAGATACAGGTTGCTCGACTATAGGAGTTGTGGATGTTAGCTTTTCTTTTTCTTTTTGAATTTTTGAATTTTGAAGAGATTCTTCCTCAGAACCCTTATTGACTTGAAGAGAGTCCTCCTCAAAGGTATCTTGCTCTTGAATATCTATAGAAGGTTTTTCTAAAACTCTACCAGATCTGAGTTGTACATCGTTGAGAGGAACAATCATATAGGTAGAAAATTGTTGTCCTTCTACCATATAAGTAGTTTGAGGATTCTTATTGTTAGGATTTGGCAATGGCTGAGCTGGAAGTTGATTTGTCTTCTGTTGGTATGGGAGCATGAGTTGAGGATTTGTATTTTGTTGAGAAGGTTTATGTTGTGGAAATGGCAATGAAAGTTGTTGTGGATTTTGGTTTGGAAATTGTGGAGCTTGTTGGTTTTGAAAAGATGGAGGATATTGATAAAATTGAGCAAATCTCCCATAAGGATTTTGCATCCCTTGTACCCATGGCTGATATGAATTTTGATGTTGGGGCCAAGATTGTTGCCAAGGAGTCCAATTTGGTGGGGTTTGAAGATTCATAGGGTTATTATACCCTTGAGATTGTTGTCCCTGCCAAGGTCTCCTTGCGACAAAACAAAGAGATTCTATTGAATTTGGATCTTCTTGAAAAACATCTTTGAGTCCAGGGATTGAAGGAAAATCCTTGATCTCATGATTTTCTGAGCAAATCATACATGTTTCTACAACTTTTGCATCCAAGGGACATTCCCTTAAAGCATGTTTCTTTCTACATTTCGGACAAAAGATGGCTAAAGCATCTGTTTCTGCTTTCTCCTTGTTTTGGATTTTAAGGGTGTCTAGTTGTTCACTAAGACCCCCTAAGATATCAGTTTTAAACTCATCAAGCATATTACCAATCTCTGCCCTACTTACTGATCCAGTTGCAGATTTATTAGCCCTAATAAGAGAAGAATCCCTAGGCCCTTTTCCAGTTTTAGATCTTCCCCTTGAGAATTGGATACATAGTTCTGTTATATCATGAAATGGGAGTTGAGAAATGTCTCCTTTCCTCATCATGTTTAAAATGTCTATCCATTCATCTCTAATGGCTTTTAATAGGAGGGCTTTCAAGGTTTCATTATCTAAGTTGCTCATCTTTGCTCTTTTCAAGTTGTATTGAAATCTTTCAATTAAGTCTTCCAAATTTTCATCTTCTTTTTGCATCATTTTGAACACCTCATCCTTGTGATTGGTGGGCATACAATAATCCAAGTATCTATCCAAAAATGTTTGTTTCATATCATTCCAAGTCCTGATAGATTGAGTGGCTAATCCCATGAACCATTTCAAAGCAGATCCCTTCAATGTTGAAGGAAACAGTTTAAGTTTTTGAGAATCTTCCATATAGTCATAAGTTCGGCACACTACTTCAAACTCAAACAGAAATGTTTCAGGATCCTCACTTCGTAATCCATAAAAGTTAGGGAGAACAGATGGTGAGATATTTTTCATTATTGCATGAGTTTCCTCATCAACTATAGGGAATCCAAGAAAATTGTCCCTATTTCTACCGTTATTTCCTTCACCATTGTTATCTTCATTATCTCCTCCTCCTCTACCTCCACCTCTATTTATTACTTCCTCTGCCATGATAGTTTCTTTAGAGTCCTTATAGTACTCTAGTTCTTCTACCAAGGAAGGATGAGAGAAATTTTCTTTGTTTTCTAAGTGGGTTTTAGTAGATGGTATAGGAGAATCCTCTAATTCAGCTGTTCTTTGACTTCCAAAAATCTTAAGGCTAGGGGTAGATGGTGGTGAATCTGGTCTATGCCTTGAAGAAGATGGAGTTGTGAAAATCGAACTCTTGGCTTTAGCTATAAACCTTCCCATAGAATCTCTTGCTCTATGCATGTCATTTTTTTTTTATTTTTTTTTTAAAGTTGGGCTAATAATTCTCTTTCTGATCTTCCAGGTCACACTAGGTGCAAGAAGAGAGCATACTTAAGAAATTACTAAACCAATAACTCTCTTTTCTGATCCTCCAGATCACACTAGGTGCAAGAGGAGAGCATACTTCAAGAAGTTATCAAGTTTTCCCTTCTTTTATGATTTTATGTTTTTTTTTTTAAAGAAATTGGCTACATAGTTACACTTCCCCGGCAACGGCGCCAAAATGTTTGGTCAATTTAGTGTGTCCTAAATTGCTGCATTTAATTGTCAATCCGGGAATCGTAAGCTGATGAAGTGCGGCACACTATATGTGCAAGATAACCTCTTTCTTAACTTTTTGTCGTTTGTGGTCTTTCTAAGGTAAAATGGAAATTCTAAAGTGAAAAGCAAGCTTGGTTATATTTATTCAAGGAAGTGATATCCCCTATGATGATTTACCAATCTTGAAACTTTAAAAACAAATTGAAATTACAATGACAAAGAAAGTAAACTGCTGAAATGAAAAGTGCTGCTAATCTAATGAATCAAAACAAGAAACTAGTGAACATGAAAACTAAACTATTCTTGCTGCCAACTGAACACAAAAGAAACTACGCTTATGGAAATTCAAAATTGCAATGAAATAAATCTAAATCGGATTACATCAATTCATTTTCTGACCCTTCATCATTAGACCAGCTATGACTTGCGGAAGTAATCATAAACAACTTGTGTAACTGATTATTTAATTTGCAGAAAGTAAACTAATACTAAACCATACACACATAATTCAATCCCTCGCCATCAGTCCAGCTGTGGCTTTCGGAGGCAACTGAAGATGTCATACATGATTTAATATATCTAAATTTGCAGAAAGGGAACTAATACTAAACTACACATTTCATCATGCAGCCCCTCACCATCAGTCCAGCTGTGGCTTTCGGAGGTAACTGAAGACACTATGAGTAGCTTAATATATTTAAATTTAACTACTGAATCAGATAAACAAAACTGAAATGAACAAAACAAGACTGAAGTTAAACAAAAGCTATGAAAAAGGAAACTAGCAGCAGAATAATGTCAGTTTCATATCATTAGCTAAAATACTATGAAAATGCCCCGGGCTGTCTACCTAAAACCTGCACAAGAAAACTGATCAGTGATTTAACAATCATAAAAAACATGAAAGACAAGAATGCAATGGAAATTAATGAACAGAAATGAAGCAACTATGAAATATGAGCATGTAATGGGTTATGATACAATGACTGTTTAAAGAAATGAAATGAAAAATATATACATTAATACACAGAACCTCGGCTGAGCAGGGGCCCTCTACGCAGCTTTGGTAATGATCCTCAACACAAATTAAGTTGAAAACAGAGTTTTTCACATTAAAAAGCAGTTCATTACAGACTGGTAGTATTACGGCTCAAGGCAGCGTAATCACTACATAACAGAGTACGCACATCAACTCAACAGCTATGATCAACTAACAACTATCAACTAACTCGACGTGCGTATGCAAACGCTCTATATAAAGCAATAAACTGTAACTGTCTCCTGAAGTTTATGATAGCAGCCAGCACGTAGACCACTAAGGCCACAGATATAGGAGTATGGCCATGTTGGAAAATGGATCTATGGAAGGTGGGCGCTTGAATTCAACTCCAGAACTTTGCACAGATGTCAATTAACCTCCGCAAGCTTGGAAACGGCCGTATGGATGTTTATATGCCACGAAACAGAGTCCAGCCGACATAGAACTCCATAGTTGACCTCCACGTGGATGGCTTTGACCGCAGCTTTCTTTGACGAATTTACTTGAACCAATAGGACACGAACCATGTCCTCGTCATTCCTAGCCTGCCCATGTGGCTCGTTTCCTTCGTAGACACCTGTAGCATAGATTTCCAAAAAATAGCTGCGGAAAGTTGCAGCAGCTGCGGAAAGTGACAAGTTTCCACAGCTGTATGAACAAAATCTAAATCAAATAGAAAACACACAAACATAATTAAAAACCATGTTAGATACCCTTTTGCACATGATATTGACAATTTTGGAGGTTTAGGTGAGTGAAAAAGATATGGAAAAGTGTATGGACAAGAGGCAAATTCGGGACTCAACATACCCTCACTGTGAAGGTGTTGCATGTCCTCATGCAACCAAAAATTTGATACTCTTTGTTCAATTTATGTGCCTTGAAACTTCAGCCAGCACATCTAACCCCCTTCTCTTCTTCTTTGGTACTGCCATCATTTTGGGTTTCTTCATGAGGCACCTGAATTTGATATTCACAAGTGCTCTACTCAATTTTTGGCATTTCCTTTTTAACTTCTTATTCTTCTTTTGCCAAATACCCAAATGTAACATAGTATT
This sequence comes from Pinus albicaulis, assembly GCA_034641835.2. Taxonomy (NCBI): domain Eukaryota; kingdom Viridiplantae; phylum Streptophyta; class Pinopsida; order Pinales; family Pinaceae; genus Pinus; species Pinus albicaulis. The sequence goes on from MU968411.1 coordinate 25,608,651, forward strand.
GTCATGGATAATCTTGTCCAGTTTGCCTTGCTCTTTGAGTGTTTCATTTTCGTTTTTGATATGCCGGTTCAAAAGCTCAAGCTCAAAAATCTCCTGTTTTAATGACTGAACCAAGTCATCCTGCAATGTATGAGGCTGAGTAGAAGAGGTCCTTGGACCTGTGGCTGCCTTCTCCAGGGATTCTATATAGTCATAGACCTCCTGCTGTTTGGGGTCTACTTCCGGTGTCTTTTTCATTGGACTGTCCTCAAAATGCTGCAAGGGAGAATTATGTTCAAAATTTGGCTGAGGAGAACTTTCATCAATATTTTGCTGAGAATAAAATGGAGTACGCTCATTGTCTGATTGGGAGTGAAAGGAGTCAGGTTCACTAACTGACTGAAATGGACTATGGTCAGTTGGAGACTGTTCAGATGTCTCTTCACCCAAATCAATGAAATGAGGACCTCTAATTTGTGTTTTTCTCAGTTTTCCCTTAAGCCTGCTGCTTCTCCTCTCATGCTGTGGTACTCTACCCTTTTGTTCTTGTTTTCCTGTTTTTGCCTTTTTGGATAGAGATGACTGTTTTTGAAGAAAAATTAATCTCTCAGATAGAATTTGGTGATCTTCTTCTTCAGAAGAAGAAGTTTTATGGACAGCCTCAACAATTTCTTTCCCTTTTGATATTTTTGGCTTCTTAATTTTGATTTCCTTCTTCTTCCTTTTTACCAATCTCTCTTCCCTATCATTTTTCTTCATAGTAATAGTAGAAGTATCTTGGATTTCATCTACTGTTCTTTTCCTTCTACTTCTTTTTGTTGTGCTAGCTGCGGGAACTTCCTGTGTAGGAGCAACTTGGGTTTCAACATCCATTTTCTTTCTTCTACTCCTTCTAATTGGATTACCTTCAGGAATTTTCTGAGGTTCTTCAAAGAAGTTTCTAACTAGGAATTGTTCCCATGTATCTTTTCTTTCTTTTAGCTCCTTTTCAATCAGAATTTTTATAAGCCCATGATGATATAAATGAGGCTCTACATCTCCTAGGTGTTTTTGCACAGTGACAGCCATTTTCTTCAAGCTATTATATAGGAAATAAGGAAGATTGAGAGTTTAGTTTTCAAGAAAATTCATCAATATCCTAGTATGATACATGTACATGGAGCCAAAACGGCCTTCACATGTGATAAATTTCTGAACAATGAGTAGTAAAGTGGCCCATTCATCTTTTATTGCATGCACGGGGATTCCTCTTTTGAAAACAGTGATATCCATACCTTGATTTCGGAGGATTGTTCTCCATGCCTCATCACTGATACTTTTGTTTTTGAACCAACGTTCTCCTTCCTGAAGAAGCTCTGTGGCTGCTGCTATTGATGCTTCATTGACTAAAAACTTGAGGTCTCCCACTTCTGCTTTCGAGCCATCAAATGATCTTGCAAACGCTTTGGTAACTTCTCTGTGGTAACCCCTGAATTTCTGAATAAAACGCAACCATTTAGCTTTCCTCAACATCTCTTTTGCTTGCGGAAATCCCTCTATAAATTTCTGTCCTTCCGGCTCTGCCCTTAATAATTTTCCCATTTTCTTCTCTGTGCTTCACAGGCTTGCCTCTGTGAGGGTTTAAGCGGAAATGGAACGATGGAATACACAGAGTATAGCACAATACTGTAGGGATGTTATCACAAAACGGAAATGAGCACCATAAACAGAATGGAATAAGACTGTGGGTGGATATACGGGAATGAGAGTGAGCAAAAGGAACGGAAATGAGTGAAACAGAGAGTGAGAATGAGTAGAGTGGGGTTTTGTAAACACGACAGAGACACGACAAAGAGGTTAACAAAGTATAATGCATTCGGCCGCGTTTTGAATTTTGGTGGCTGTGTAATAAATATGAACACGTTTCAATCAATGATTATGAAGTTATGCGGCTTGTAAGAGTCCTTTGTTAACTCAAATACGTATCATTATCTACGGTGGGATATTTGAACATGAGTGAGAGTCGGAATTTCAATGATGAAACCGTTTGTGAATAAATGCAAGAGGATAACATAGAGATCGTGGAAGGTTACGGGACTGTCAATATAATCATTGCGCGTTATGGGTAGAGCTCATAGTTTAAAATTACATAAAAAATGTGTTTTTCGATACTATTTGAAATAAACTTTATTCATACCTTTGGAATCCTTGCTTTTGCCCTTGGTCTTCAACTGATTGATCTTCATTCGTGTCTTGAATGTCCCATTGATCCTCTCCTGCATTTTATTTCATGATTTATGAAAATAACAACTAACTGTACATTCTTTTTGAAAACAGAGTAGTAGTAGCTGCGGAATCTGCTTCTGGCTGCGGAAACTGGAGTCAGCTGCGGAAACAGATGTCAGCTGCGGAAAATGACACAGCTATCACTTGGCTGAAATAGAAATGAACAAATGACAAATGACCAGGTGGAAATGGTCATAAAAAGATTTTTATTGATGGAATGGATGAAATGAAGTGGAATGAAGTGTAATGAAGTGAAATGAAATGAAATGAAGTGGAATGAAATGGAGTGGGTGGTGAGATGAAATAAAATGAAAAACATATTTTTTTTTTTTGGAAAATATAGAGTGTCAGGTGTCCCTGATTTTCACCCCATATTTTCTGTATAAGACTGCCAATCAATGATTGGTTTTCAGGCTTATACCATTTTTTTTTTTTTTTTTTTTAAACTTGAAAAACAAAAGCTAGCTTGGTAGAGAAGAAGGATTCTTCTGTACCAGCCTGATTGCAGAACTTTCTTGAAACAACTTGAAAAAATCCTCTTTAGAGAGTGGCTTATGATAAACTTTCAATCTATGGCCATTCACTAAAAGAGGAGTTTGAAACTCATCAATGGTCTTGATTCTTACGGCTCCATTGTTAAAGATCTTGTCAATCTCATATGGCCCAAGCCAATGAGTCTGAAATTTCCCTTGAAAATCTTTAAACTTGGAGTCAAATAACAATGCCCAATCTCCTTCTTGAAACTTCTTCTCTTTGATATATTTGTCATGCCATTTAGCTCTTTGATATTGAACTAGATCGGTTCTTAGAATTGCTTCTTGTCTGATCTCATCTAGCTCATTCAATTGCTCCATTCTATGCTTTTGGGCTTCTGATAAGTCCATTCCCAACTGAACTGCTATCTTGAAGGTCTTGACTTGGAACTCAATGGGAAACAAGACTTCTTTCCCATAAACAAGTTCATAGGGAGAATGTCTTGTTGTATTCCTCCATGTAGTTCTGTAGGCCCACAAGGCTTCTGGAAGCCTTTCTGCCCAATCTCTTCTATGTAGATGAACAGTTTTGGTGATGATACTTTCAAGAACTTTGTTTGTGGACTCCACTTGACCATTTGCTTGTGGATGGTAAAGAGTAGATCTTCTGTGCTTGATTTTGTATTCTTCCATCAACTTCTCCACCAAATTTGATGTGAATTGGCTCCCCTGATCTGTTACAATTTCTCTTGGAACACCAAAGAGAGTAAAAATATCCTCATAAAGAAAATGAACAACTGAATTTTCAGTAGCAGATACTAATGCTTTAGCTTCTACCCATTTAGTAACATAATCAGTGCAAACCAATATATACTTCTTTTGCTTCGATGGTGGATTAATTGGTCCAATGAAATCTAAAGCCCATTTTTCAAAGGGTTCAATGAGTACCTGTGCTTGCAATGGCATTTCATTTGAGAGGGTAGGTTTCCCTACTCTTTGGCAGCTATCACACATTTTGACATATTGTTTTGCATCTTTGAAGAGAGAAGGCCAATAATATCCCAAGGAAAGGATTTTATAGGCCGTCCTTTTGTCCGCAAAGTGTCCGCCGCATGGTTCATCATGACATGCCTTAAGAATATCGGGCATTTCATCTTCCCTGACACATCTTCTGATCACAAGATCTGGCCCTGTTTTAAACAATTCGTTAGAAATCCATGAATATTTTGAACTCTCCTGAATAATTTTCGTTTTTCACTTGGAAATAAATGTGAAGGTAGTTTCCCTGTAACCAAATAGTTAGCAATATCTGCATACCAAGGGGTCTTAATAGTTACTGCAAACAAATATTCATCGGGAAACTTATCTTCTACAGGAGAATCTTCTTTAGTATTCTGAATCCTAGACAAGAAATCAGCTACTGTATTCTGTTTTCCTGGTCTATCCAACACAGTAACATTGAATTCTTGCAAAAGTAAAAGCCATCTTGTCACTCTGCCATTAGTAACGGGTTTGTTCATTAAATATCTAATTGCAGAATGGTCAGTATGAATAAAAGTTTCATAGCCTGTTATGTAATGTCTAAACTTATTAATTGCATGAACAACGGCTAAGAACTCTTTTTCAGTCACAGTATAGTTCAACTCTGTGGGAGTCAAATTTTTACTGGTGTAATAAATGGCATAAGGAATTAAATCTTTTTGACCCAACACAGCTCCAAGAGCTGTATCTGAAGCATCTGTAGAAATATGGAAAGGAAGTTTCCAATTTGGTCCTCTCAAGATAGGTGCTTCGGATATTCTTGTTTTCAAAGTTTCAAAAGCGGATTGACAATCAGGATCCCATTTAAATTCACAGTCTTTTGTAAGCAACTTGAAGAGTGGAGATGCTATTTTAGAGAAGTTTTCTATAAATCTTCTATAGTAACCAGTAAATCCTAGAAAACTTCTAACATCTCTTTGACAATTTGGAATAGGCAACTTGGAGATGACTTCAACTTTTGATCTATCAACCTTAATTCCATCTCCTGAAATATGATGTCCTAAAACAATCCCTTCGGTAAACATCATAAAGCATTTTTCATGGCTTAATGAAAGGTTTGTTTCTTTACATCTTATGAGAAATTTTTCCAAATTTTCTAATGCCTCTTCAAATGAATTACCATAAGCTGTAAAATCATCCATATAAACCTCTACACAATCATGGATTAGATCAGAAAAAATTCCTAGTACTGCTCTTTGGAATGTTGCTGGTGCATTACATAACCCAAAAGGAAGCACTCGGTAGGCACAAGTTCCCCATGGACAAGTAAATGTGGTCTTATCTTGATCTTCAGGTGCTACCTGAATTTGATTATAGCCACTAAAACCATCCAAAAATGAAAAGTACTTTTTACGTGCTAATGTATCTAATACCTGATCAATAAAAGGCAAAGGAAAGTGATCCTTCAAAGTTGCTTTGTTCAATTCCCTGTAATCAATGCATACCCTCCATTTACCATTCTTTTTAGGTACTATAACCAAAGGAGAAACCCATCGGCTATCAGAAATTGGATAAATGAAGTTTACATTGAGTAGTTTTTGGAGCTCTTCTTTCACTATCTCCCTAAGGTTTGGATTCATCCTTCTTTGAGGTTGTCTGATTGGTCTACTGTTTTCCTCAATATAGATATGATGGATGCAAGTCTTAGGATCAATACCCTTCATGTCAGTATACTCCCATGCAAATGCAGTAGAATGTTTTTGCAAGATTCTGGTTAGTTCTTCTTGTTGTGACTTCTCCGGATGTTTGTTGATATTCAATGTCTTTTCTGGAAAAATCTCAATAGCAGAATTACCAAACTCTTCCATAGAGTAAAGAGACATTTGTCTTGATGATAAATATTCTATGTGAGATTCCAACTGAAATTGTGTGGGGTCATATTCTGAAGATATCTCAAAATTTTCTAATGTGTTCAGAATTTGACTATCCTCACTAATTTCAGAAATGGTAAAGACAGGTTGTTTTTGTCGAATTACCATTAGAAATGTACATGTCTCCGGATCTACAACTAATAAAAGCATCAGCTGTGGCCAGCCAAGGTCTTCCTAAGATAATTGGATGTCCTCCTAGATTACTTTTGGGAGTCAAAATCATAAAGTCTACTGGATATTCCCAAGAATCTAAGGAGACTGAAATATCTTCTAATACACCATCTGGTTTAATAACCGATCGATCTGCAAGTTGCAATAAGGTAGGTGTAAAAATAAGGTTAGGAAGTTTTAACTGTTCCATAGTTTGTCTACTCATAATGTTGATAGCAGCCCCTAAGTCAATCAATGTGTTTGGAATTTCTATCCCATTTATATGTGTCTTGACAATTGGACTTCCTGGATCTACATATTTCTGCATGGCAATTTTTCCCAGCATAATGTCTGCAATCTTTCCTACCAGGTGGATTCTTCTTGTGTCCTTTAGCTTTCTTCCTGGTCTTTTGAAACTCAACTCCTTTATGGTTTTTGCTAGAATAGGAATTTTTCGAATGGCTTGTAGCAATGGAATCTTGATACAAACATTCTTCAATTCATCTAGAAAGTCATAGTTAGGCAACAAGATTTGTTTTTCCACCCCCTTATCAATTTGTAGTCTTTCCGGAAAAGGAGGTGTAGATGAAGATACAGGTTGCTCAACTATAGGAGTTGTGGATGTTAGCTTTTCTTTTTCTTTTTGAATTTTTGAATTTTTGAATTTTGAAGAGATTCTTCCTCAGAACCCTTATTGACTTGAAGAGAGTCCTCCTCAGAGGTATCTTGCTCTTGAATGTCTATAGAAGGTTTTTCTAAAACTCTACGAGATCTGAGTTGTACATCGTTGAGAGGAACAATCATATAGGTAGGAAATTGTTGTCCTTCTACCATATAAGTAGTTTGAGGATTCTTATTGTTAGGATTTGGCAATGGTTGAGCTGGAAGTTGATTTGTCTTCTGTTGGTATGGGAGCATGAGTTGAGGATTTGTATTTTGTTGAGAAGGTTTTTGTTGTGGAAATGGCAATGAAAGTTGTTGTGGATTTTGGTTTGGAAATTGTAGAGCTTGTTGATTTTGAAAAGATGGAGGATATTGATAAAATTGAGCAAATCTCCCATAAGGATTTTTCATCCCTTGTACCCATGGCTGATATAAATTTTGATGTTGGGGCCAAGATTGTTGCCAAGGAGTCCAATTTGGTGGGGTTTGAAGATTCATAGGGTTATTAAACCCTTGAGATTGTTGTCCCTGCCAAGGTCTCCTTGCGACAAAACAGAGAGATTCTACTGAATTTGGATCTTCTTGAAAAACAGCTTTGAGTCCGGGGATTGAAGGACAATCCTTGATCTCATGATTTTCTGAGCAAATCATACATGTTTCTACAACTTTTGCATCCAAGGGACATTCCCTTAAAGCATGTTTCTTTCTACATTTCGGACAAAAGATGGCTAAAGCATCTGTTTCTGCTTTCTGCTTGTTTTGGATTTTAAGGGTGTCTGGTTGTTCACTAAGACCCCCTAAGATATCAGTTTTAAACTCATCAAGCATATTACCAATCTCTGCCCTACTTACTGATCCAGTTGCAGATTTGTTAGCCCTAATAAGAGAAGAACCCCTAGGCCCTTTTCCAGTTTTAGATTTTCCCCTTGAGAGATGGATACATAGTTCTGTTATATCATGAAATGGAAGTTGAGAAATGTCTCCTTTCCCCATCATGTTTAAAATGTCTATCCATTCATCTCTAATAGCTTTTAATAGGAGGGCTTTCAAGGTTTCATTATCTAAGTTGCTCATCTTTGCTCTTTTCAAGTTGTATTGAAATCTTTCAATTAAGTCTTCCAAATTTTCATCTTCTTTTTGCATCATTTTGAATAACTCATCCTTGTGATTGGTGGGCATACAATAATCCAAGTATCTATCCAAAAATGTTTGTTTCATATCATTCCAAGTCCTGATAGATTGAGTGGCTAATCCCATGAACCATTTCAAAGCAGATCCCTTCAATGTTGAAGGAAACAGTTTGATTTTTTGAGAATCTTCCATATAGTCATAAGTTCGGCACACTACTTCAAACTCAAACAGAAATGTTTCAGGATCCTCACTTCGTAATCCATAAAAGTTAGGAAGAACAGATGGTGAGATATTTTTCATTGTTGCATGAGTTTCCTCATCAACTATAGGGAATCCAAGAAAATTGTCCCTATTTCTACCGTTATTTCCTTCACCATTGTTATCTTCATTATCTCCTCCTTCTCTACCTCCACCTCTATTTATTACTTCCTCTGCCATGATAGTTTCTTTAGAGTCCTTATAGTCCTCTAGTTCTTCTACCAAGGAAGGATGAGAGAAAGTTTCTTTGTTTTCTAAGTGGGTTTTAGTAGATGGTATAGGAGAATCCTCTAATTCAGTTGTTCTTTGACTTCCAAAAATCTTAAGGCTAGGGGTAGATGGTGGTGAATCTGGTCTATGCCTTGAAGAAGATGGAGTTATGAAAATCGAACTCTTGGCTTTAGCTATAAACCTTCCCCTAGAATCTCTTGCTCTATGCATGTCATTTTTTTTTAATTTTTTTTTAAAAAAAAGTTGGGCTAATAATTCTCTTTCTGATCTTCCAGATCACACTAGGTGCAAGAAGAGAGCATACTTAAGAAATTACTAAACCAATAACTCTCTTTTATGATCCTCCAGATCACACTAGGTGCAAGAGGAGAGCATACTTCAAGAAGTTATCAAGTTTTCCCTTCTTTTATGATTTTATGTGTTTTTTTTTTTTAAAGAAATTGGCTACCTAGTTACACTTCCCCGGCAACGGCGCCAAAATGTTTGGTCAATTTAGTGTGTCCTAAATTGTTGCATTTAATTGTCAATCCGGGAATCGTAAGCTGATGAAGTGCGGCGCACTATATGTGCAAGATAACCTCTTTCTTAACTTTTTGTCGTTTGTGGTCTTTCTAAGGTAAAATGGAAATTCTAAAGTGAAAAGCAAGCTTGGTTATATTTATTCAAGGAAGTGATATCCCCTATGATGATTTACCAATCTTGAAACTTTAAAAGCAAATTGAAATTACAATGACAAAAGAAAGTAAACTGCTGAAATGAAAAGTGCTGCTAATCTAATGAATCAAAACAAGAAACTAGTGAACATGAAAACTAAACTATTCTTGCTGCCAATTGAACACAAAAGAAACTACGCTTATGGAAATTCAAAATTGCAATGAAATAAATCTAAATCAGATTACATCAATTCATTTTCTGACCCTTCATCATTAGACCAGCTATGACTTGTGGAAGTAATCATAAACAACTTGTGTAACTGATATTTAATTTGCAGAAAGTAAACTAATACTAAACCATACACACATAATTCAATCCCTCGCCATCAGTCCAGCTGTGGCTTTCGGAGGCAACTGAAGATGTCATACATGATTTAATATATCTAAATTTGCAGAAAGGGAACTAATACTAAACTACACATTTCATCATGCAGCCCCTCACCATCAGTCCAGCTGTGGCTTTCGGAGGTAACCGAAGACACTATGAGTAGCTTAATATATTTAAATTTAACTACTGAATCAGATAAACAAAACTGAAACATACAAAACAAGACTGAAGTTAAACAAAAGCTGTGGAAAGAAAACTAGCAGCAGAATAATGTCAGTTTCATATCATTAGCAAAAATACTATGAAAATGCCCCGGGCTGTCTACCTAAAACCTGCACAAGAAAACTGATCAGTGATTTAACAATCATAAAAACATGAAAGACAAGAATGCAATGGAAATTAATGAACAGAAATGAAGCAACTATGAAATATGAACATGTAATGAGTTATGATACAATGACTATTTAAAGAAATGAAATGAAAAATATATACATTAATACACAGAACCTCGGCTGAGCAGGGGCCCTCTACGCAGCTTTGGTAACGATCCTCAACACAAGTTAAGTTGAAAACAGAGTTTTTCACATTAAAAAGCAGTTCATTACAGACTGGTAGTATTACGGCTCAAGGCAGCGTAATCACTACATAACAGAGTACGCACATCAACTCAACAGCTATGATCCTGTCTCCTGAAGTTTATGATAGCAGCCAGCACGTAGACCACTAAGGCCATGGATATAGGAGTATGGCCATGTTGGAAAACGGATCTATGGAAGGTGGGCGCTTAAATTCAACTCCAGAACTTTGCACAGATGTCAATTAACCTCCGTAAGCTTGGAAACGACCGTATGGATGTTTCTATGCCACGAAACAGAGTCGAGCCGACATAGAACTCCACAGTTGACTTCCACGTGGATGGCTTTGACCGCGGCTTTCCTTGACGAATTTACTTGAACCAATAGGACACGAACCATGTCCTTGTCATTCCTAGCCTGCCCATGTGGCTCGTTTCCTTCGTAGACACCTGTAACATCGATTTCCACAAAATAGCTGCGGAAAGTTGCAGCAGCTGCGGAAAGTGACAAGTTTCCGCAGCTCTATGAACAAAATCTAAATCAAATAGAAAACACACAAACATAATTAAAAACCATGTTAGATACCCTTTTGCACATGATATTGACAATTTTGGAGGTTTAGGTGAGTGAAAAAGATATGGAAAAGTGTATGGACAAGAGGCAAATTCGGGACTCAACAACTCCCCATAGGGAGTGGTTCTATGAGTACAAGAAATATGACGGTGGTGATGTCTTCCTTGGTCATGAAAGGAATACCAAAATCATAGGACAAGGAAAACTCAAGATGAAGTTGATAGGTGGAAGGATTATAACACTTCCTAGTGTTTTGCACATCAAACTCTCGAGGAATTGGGTGGTGGTTAAGGAGGGGGGTAAAGTGCATGCTAGGATATTTTCCACATGCTAAATAAGTCCTAGTCATCTTCTGCATTTTACATTTTCTTTCTAGTGTGGATTTATATGTTTTTACCATTGTGGAATCAACCTTCAGGGCCAAGTTTTTATGCCATCCCTCAAGGATGTGGATATAGGGTACCAATCCCAATAACCAATGACAATCATCCCAAAAAAGGGACATGGGTAATATGAAAAATGTGGAAAGTGGTGAGGATGGAATACCATGGACACACTATGTCAATCAATGTTGCTTATTATTTCCCATAATGTAACAAACCTTTTGGTTTCTCCTCATGTAAATATTATTATGTACAACTATAATTGTAAATAATTATGAAAAATCTAAAAATGACTAGTCTAAGGAACATATTTAGAGTTGTGAGGAAGAGAATTTGGTTTTGAAATTTTCCGACTCAAAATTATGCCTTTATTTTTCCACCTATCTTCACGTTGAATTAATGTAATGTTGGTACATAAATTTTAGAATGGATTATGGGCTCCTTGGAAAGGACGAGGTCATCCTTCTCTTGTGGGATGTGTTGGCATGGCCATCACGCAATAGAAAAGGGATATAAAAAGATAAATAAAAAGGACCATATGCACAAGAGGTATAGAGAGTATGTTTTTTTAGAAGGAGAGCACAAACATGCAGGGGAGATTCACCCTGTTGCATAAGAATTAGCTAGTGAAGTTATTATAATACCAAGGAAAATACTTAGAAGAACTCAAGAAATTGTTTAAGCATTGGTTCAAGCGAACACAAGTGTGCATGACTGAAGGAAAAATAAACAAGTGGTTGTTTTGCAGGATGAGCCGTAGTGGGTTCAGAGAAATCTTGTTGGTTTTGTATGTAGAACCACTATGTGATCTTTGGATTCCTATGTGGTTTGGTTGACTGATTGGTGTACATTTTCCTTGATTAGTTTACTCATAAATATTTGAATCTAGCTTGGGGGTGTTCAACTACAAGAAAGAATTGTAGTGCAACTGGTCTATAGTTGGGTGGAGAGTGGAAGCCCCTTCTTCAGTTTCGAACCATTCCAACATTAATAAGATAATTATTTATTCCTATGTATATGGTACCATGGATTTTTTTCACAAAGGAAAAATTCGTAATTTTATTAATGATAACAAAATTACATGTTACACTTTGCTGTAATTTCAGATAAACAGGAAAATAATTTGCATCTATAGGCTAATATACAAGGGGAGTGAAAATTAAATTTTCCTCCCTTTTTTCTTTTCAACCTTTCGCCATGGACCTCGTGATGGCGTGGTTGTGATAAGTGAGAGCTGATTTTCAACTGTATTTTCTCCATTGTCCTTATTCGAATCAGAAGTGTTTGATTTATGGTGTCTTTTGTGTTCTCCACTTTCTAGTGCCTCTTGGTCCAATGACGCTGGAGAAATGATTGAAGGCTCTAGCATCTCTTGTTCTTATGTCCCTATTTCAGTTGTTGTCTGGTTGTGTTCTTCTGGGGTAGGTTCCGTCACATCTTCTTCCATATCTGGTTCTGGTTTATCAGAGGGATATTTCCAGCCCTTTGTAGCTCTTCCCGTCTTTTTCTTTGTTCTGTTGTCTCTTATAGCTTCTGGACAAGTGTTTTGTAAATGCCCTGTATTCCTGCATATTCTGCATCTGAAAGCAGTATTCTCATAATCAAGATGTTGCGTCCATTTTTGCTCTTTGTGAGTCAGCAGAATGCATTCTAGAAGCCCCTTGCTAAGATCCACTTCCACGCAGATGTGTGCAAAAGTGTAAACCCTCTCCTCCATGCATTTGTCATCTGTTTTAATATAACACCCAATCATGTCTCCAATGCTTCCCAATACATCTTCATTCTAGAAATGAAGTGGGAGGTTGTAAAGCCACACCCAGACTGGAATTTTGGAGACCTCCATGGTATTTGCATCAAAATATGGAAACCATGGTGTGGTGAATAGTCCAGTGGAACCCCAGAACCATGGTCCAGCCTTTTGAATTTGTTCTTTGGCTTCCGAGGATAAGAATTTAGCAATCAAAAACCCTTTTGAATAGAGGCGTATTTCACATTCTGTCGTCCAGTTTGTGAAGATCCACTGAAAAATCTCCATTGGTTTTGGCCAGAAGCATTTGAATCTGCATATGAGTGCTTGTGATTCTAAGACAGATCTGTGGTCATCAATCTCAGGTCATTCAATCTGCAGTTCTAGAATCTGGTTGAGCTGTTCTACAATATATGGTTTAGGGGCATTTGTTGTCTGTTGTGTAGGAACAACAGATTTGTTTTTCCCCTTAAGAATGCTCTTATAGGATGTTCCTTTGGGGTACTCATGGCAGGTAGAGTTTGATCCCCGAGGTCCCTGAGCACTGTGCTGCCCAACAGCACCCAAGAAGCATGGAAGCATGGAAGATGCCATAATCCTTGAGAATGCCGGAATCCTGTAGCAAACTCCCTCCATAAATGAGGGATTTTTCCTGACATGGGTATCCAGTGGTTTGCCCAATATTTTTCTTCAAGTCTATAACCTGTGCAGATGCATGTATCCAAACCAATATACTATTTCCCATAGGGGTTTTGATAAAGATCTGAAAAATATGTGGGCTTACCTGATTTTCGTTTGCATTGGTGTTGTTTGTTGGCTTTGGCTGTTCTTGATCTGTCTGCTTCAATGTTTTCTTATCAGCAGCTAGTCTCCCTATGCGCATGCAATGATGGGCAGATACCCGAGTGCTACCCACCGGTGAGGATCCACATATATATTCATCATCCAGCATACTAACTGGAGCGTAGGGCTCATGGCCACCAAGTGTTTTCATAGCTGGTGAAATGGCATGAGGGATGTCATGCTTCGCGGCCTTCGGCAGAAAGACTCTACCACACCCACCAGAGCACCAATAGCGCATACCAGCGTAGGATTCTCGCATAGCATCTTCGACTGAGAATGATGGTCTATGAAAAAACACAGTCCACCATTCTAGTCTGCAGGGGGTTTCCGCGGAAAATGTGCACCATCCCTCCCCTGTTTCCTTTTCATTCACCGTGTAGTCGTGACAAGGTAAATACCAGGTCCACTGCCCCTCAGATGCATCGCCACTGGGAACAGCAGGGGAAGAACTGTGCCGAAAAACATGGTAGCACCTTCTGATCAACAAAAACCAGCTTGCGGCAGTGACTTTGGACGCAAGAAACCCTAGGGAAAAATCGCTTGCGCTCTTCATATTTTTTCCCTGGTAAAACCTATGGTACCATGGATTACTAATGAGTAATCCAGAAATATCTAGGTAAGAATGTCTAAGTTTTTATATATTTATGGTTGACCGACTAACTTATGTATCCATGGTGGATATGAGCTGACTAAGCTATGTGGTTGTAAACTTGTAAATTTATTTGAAGGTTTCCTAATATGTCAATGATGGATGGTATGGAAAATATCAATAATTAACCCATTATTTCATATGTTTTAGCATTTTATTTGTTACTAAGTTGGGTAACTCATTGTTATAACCTTGCTTGTGGGCCATCTCTTTAGTAGCACAGATTATGAGATAGGTGTATGGATTAGTTTTAACTCTGGAATATTGCTAAGATCTCTATTTGAATATAGTTATTTTTTTCTTTAAATGCCTTCATGATCATGAATAATTTATGGACCTATGTGTAGTTGTTATCCTACTAGGTTACCTAATTATTACATGAATATGCATAGTTTCTTAAAATGCCTCAACTAACCAATTATGGTATGAGTTTTTTGTAATGTACCATGTTGCAAATATCATGGTTCATTAATTTGTTGAAGGTTGTAGACTCCCTTTAAGAGGAGCAAGTAGTTCGGTGCATGGACGATTAAGTTTCCTTGATTGGTATGATATAGTATTTGGTTGCATTTACTTGAGATATTAATCAAGAACATAACTATTTCAATGGCCATGCATGAATGAATGATTCATTTATCTAGGATGTTATGGTGTGTTAAATACCATGGTTTGGATGTGATTATTATCAAGGATCGTTTCTTCCTAAATACTAATTATGCTTGTTGTTAAAATGAATATGGAATGCTAGGAATTAGCATGTATTTATGTTTTAGTTATGTTGTAATAGTGAAATAATGCAAGGTATATCATGGAATATAATGGAAATGTTTATATCATTTGATATTAATATATGGTGTTTCTGTAAGTGAAATTACAGAGTGTTGTTAGACATGTTTTGGCTTGTTTCAATGCATGTTAGTAGGAATATTTATACTTATGTGAATATATTTTATCTATGTTTAGCATCGGGTTTAATAGTGTTTGTTATGGGGATGTGTTTCTATGATTGTAGAGGTTCTAGGCAAATCTAGACTCCTAAGAGAGCCTTGTCCAAATTCCATAATTGGTTGGAAATTTTATAAGTTGAAATAAGGCATAATTCACCCTGTATCCAGACATGGTAAATAGTTGCAAATCATATATCTGGGGGTGGATGCATCACAGGAGATCTAGATACATTTGGGAATCCATATATTTGGGATTTAGCATAGAGGAACCATTATGGAGTACACAGATTCATTTGAATTCAAGATATATCCGCTATGAGTCAAGTGCAGGCGCATGCAGAGTTGGCCCTACTTGGGTGAAGTCATTGCAGAGCCACACATATTCAAGGTGGGGCCTAGTTTGGGTATCCTCGTGAGGTCAGATGAGTGGGCCAAGCTGATTATATGTGATGTGGCATATATGGGTTCAAGGTGGATGGGATGAATGAGCGTTGTTGATGATTTATAAAGGAAACCTAGAAAATTTGTGAAGCCGAAGGCATGATCTTAATATATATGTGTTTATCATTAATATTATGATTAAGTGTATAATAATGGGGATTAGTGTTAATACCACACTGCGCCATGTGCTATGAGTACCATCCTTGGAGTTGATGTAGATATGAGAGAAAGTGCTTGGTGATTTTTATTTGGTGGCGCGATGACACATTGACATGGAGGTGGGGTAGAGGAGTTAACCATGGGGACATGAAATATTATTATAACATGAATTCATTGGTTTTCCTGGAGGACTGAGACCCAACGTGGCCTAGGCTTGGGCTGAGGTGGACAAGTGTTGTAGATAAACTACCAATGTGGCATCTATGTGGCTCGAAATATGGTAGGTGGAAATGTTTAAGTTTGGTGGAAAAATGATAGGTTTTTCAGTGACACATGTCACCCTCAAAAGGATGCCATGTGGCAGAGTAGCATCTTCATCACAACAATGTGATGTCAGTAAGACGTAGCATGTTTATTTGGGTAATTTTGACAAAAGGTGCAATGGGTATTTATCTGTTAATAATGAATTCACACCTTTCATCCAACAATAAGCTTAGTTTTTCCCTTCCTAGGTTTGGGCACAACCAACATAGAGCATGGGATGAAATTTTTTTCTTCAATTGATGTATTCCAGTTGATGAGTGTGGAACCCCTCCCCTCATTATCTTCTAGAAATAAGGGGGCCTACAATATATATTGGCCACTAGTTTAACAAGGCGACCAATTGAAGGACTTCAATGAAATTTACTCATATATGGGACAAGGTGCACACCACCACCCCCCTCATTAAATGATGAAATCCAGGGGGGGAAACTAAATGTGGGCCAGTAATGAGTTTAGTATTGGGTGTGTGTTATATTCATTGCACAACTTATTTGCACCAAAAAAAGTGGGGGTTTGAGGGGGGTTTTCATGGTTGGGGAATATGTAGGGAGGGTATTAATCACGCCTGTATGGGGTTTTGGAAGCGCCCTAAAAGGAAATTTTTGGGTGTTTTTTCCCATGGTTTTGTGAATGGTTTTGGGCATGCTTTTACACATGATGTTTTTTCTCATGGTTTTGTAGATCTAGTCAAAGTAACTGCGATTATGTTCTAAGCTAGGGTTAATGGATTATGGGATTATGAATGCTTCGTCATGTATATAATGTATTATAATATTGAAAGGAATATAATGAAAAATCAATATGATTTTCCTTATTTTTGGTTTTAGGAAAAAATCTGAGTATATATTTTATATTCTCGCCATTATATATATTTTGGTTTTTAAGAATTGGTTTACAGGTATTATCTGTACAAGGTTAAAACATTCATTTGGTATCAGAGCAGTTTTGGATTCAAGGGGATGTATTTGTGGCTAAGGGGATTTTCTTGGGCCTGTGGTAGACCCGTTTACAATGGGAGATTCACTGGATCAATTCTTGTGGTGAATGGAAATGGTGAAAAATGGAAAGATAAAGATCAAGAATTCAACGATCAAATTTTTGAGTTGTGGAAGCTAAAGATGGAGGATTAGTTGGTGGATAAATATTGTTGGATTATTATGGATCTAGGTACTAAACTAATGACAATGTCAACAAAAGGGTAGACTAGATTAGATTAGAAGTCAAAGTGAAAAATATTGTTCTATGTATCAAATTTAGTAATATTGAATGTTTAAGGAGAAGCTATAATGAAATATTTGTGGGATAAGTTAGGGACTTTTTATTAGTCCATGTCCCTAGTAAATGAAATTTTCATGTGGAAGAAGCTATATAACTTGAGGATGAGGGATGGAGACTTGGTGACAAAATATCTGAATGTCTTAAATACTATGTAAGTCAGTTATTATCTATTGATATTAATATTTTATATTAGGACAATTTAATTATTTTGTTATGTTTTCTACCATACTCGTGGGATAGTCTCGTTGTTGTGATAGGTAGTAATGCAACTACCTTGACATTTGATGCAGTTGTCTCATCCTTATTATAGAATTAGATGAGATATAAAAATTGTAGAAATTATACAATATGCATGTATATCTTGGACTCACCCAATCTAACAATATTCTAAAATTAAATACTGAATCGCTTCTACAAATATTTCTAGAATTAAAAACACAATCGCCAATTACAATATCACGAAGAAAGATCAATCACACACAACACGGATAATTTCCCAGGGAAATCTTACAGCTAAAAACCCCTCTATATTCTATTGTATATTATATCATGGATCATGAAACAATTACATACAAAACTCCAATCACAAGATCTCTCAGTACAAAAGCTGATTGTCTCACACTTTCATACAAAAATTGCAAATCACTTGCTCAATTGCTCAATTTAATGTCTGCAGACAGCCTGCCTCCATTGTGTAATCCTCGTTGAAAGAAATCCTTAAATTGATGCCTTCTTGCTTGCCTTTACTGTGCAATCCTCATGGGCACATCCAATGTGTGTGTGCTTGCATTGGTGCAAGTGGATAAAGTCACAGCTGATAGTTTACTTCCCTTTCACCTAGAACTCAACTGGGTCTCCACTGGATCTGACATGCATCCAATTAATAATAGTAAATCTTCAGTTGCATGTGAGACCACTAATTGTGAATTAATTAATAATTAATTCAATTGATCTATCACTAGTGTAGCTTCACTTACAACTAGAACAACTGATTTTAAATCACTTAACTGAGTTAAACTACTTACAACTTGCACAAATCATGCACCACTTCACTTCCAACTATGTTACAACTCGAATCACTCAGTTACAACTAAGTCATGTCGCACCAACCAACCACTTAACTCGAAATTCACTTAGCTAACTGATTTTCCACTTCAGTTAACTATTTCCAAGTCCACATTGAGAATAGATTAAAGTTTAATGTCCATCTATATTAAGGGATAATAAAGATAGACATGCATCTATAAATAGACATGAATTCTTTAAATAGACATGCACATATATCTATAAATAGACATACACCCAAAAATAGCCTGAGGGCCCCACCCTAGTGTAGGTGCTTGATATTCACTGCAATCCAAATTTCTTGTTGAATCTCAACACTCCCTCTCAACAAGAAAGGGATTATCCTTCACCCCGATCCTGTCTCTATGGTATTCGAATTTTATCCTTGTGGGTGCCTTCATCATAATATCTGCATCCTGATCTTCTGTGGGAATGTACTGAAGCAAAATAATTCTCCTCTACACACAATATCTGAGATGATGGTACCAGATATCTATATTATTGGATCTATCATGAAACAAAATATTAATCGAGAGTTTAATGCTAATCTGATTATCACAATGAACCACTGTCGGATCCATACAAGAACCAAACAAACCAAAAAATATGTTTCTCATCTAGAAAACATCACATACAGCTTGAATCGCTGCCATGTATTCTGCTTCTGCTGAACTAAGTGCCACGGATCTTTGCTTCATGTTGTAACAAGAAACAACTGTAGATCCAATGCTAAAGATCCCCCTTGATGTGCTCTTTCTGTTCGTTAGACTTCCAGCCCAATCTGTATTCCTGATGCCATGCAACTTCACTCCATCCCCTTAACGACAGCATGAGTATCCATGGGTTTGCAACCCTCCATGTTAAACTTACCCAGTATCTCCTTTGCATACCTTCCTTGAGACACAAAAATTTCACCATCTCGCTGCCATATTTCCAATCCAAGGAAATAATGAAGGAGGCCCAAATCCTTCATTTCGAACTCCCTTGCATGAGTGTATCAGCTGCTGATCACCAGTCAATAT
Organism: Pinus albicaulis; assembly: GCA_034641835.2. Taxonomy (NCBI): domain Eukaryota; kingdom Viridiplantae; phylum Streptophyta; class Pinopsida; order Pinales; family Pinaceae; genus Pinus; species Pinus albicaulis. The sequence goes on from MU968411.1 coordinate 25,627,760, forward strand.
TAAATCATCAACATAAAGAACAATGATTAAAAGCTTACCCTCCACCACAATTTGGTACAGGTTTGCATCTGATTCACTTTTGGTGAAGCCCAGACTGGTGAAATAGTTGCCTATCTGAGTGTACCAAGCACGGGGTGCTTACTTCATCCCATACAACGCTCTTCTGAGTCAGCACACATGCGACTCATTGTTGAAGATCTTGAAAAATTCAGGATGCTCTATGTACACCTCTTCCTCAATCATCCCATTGAGAAACACAATTTTCACATCCATCTAATGAATGCACCAACCCATCTGCGCTGAGAGTGCAAGGATGGTCCTTATGGAAGAGTACCTTGCGACAGGTACAAAGGTCTCATCATAATCTATCCCCTTGATCTGTGAGAAGCCCCGAGCCACAAACCTGGCCTTGTATTTCTCCACGCTCCCATCAACAGCTTACTTTACCTTGTAGATCCATCTTGAACCTACCATTGATTTATCAACCGGTCTTGGAACAATTTCCCAAGCACTGTTTTTGACAATGGAGTCATACTCCTCCACCATTGCATCAACCCAAGTAAACTGATGCACTACTTCCTAAAAGGAATATGTTTATTCACAACAAATTTTCTTATAAGATCCATGTATCTATTAAATCAGTCAGGAAACTGTCTTATCTACGCTGTGAAGTAGGGGCTCCTACATTCTGTGCAGCATCAAGTAGTGCAGATCCATCCATTTCTAATGGATGGATCTGCATGAGTGGCTTCCTCCACTCCATGAACCTCCTCCTATGGTTGATCCACATCTAGAGACTCATCTTTGGGAACCAGCTATTCCTCCTCCGCATGCAAGTACAGATCCCTCTCAAGCGATAACCGCATGGCTTGCCCTCCATCAAATTTTATATCCCATCGCACAATAGTCATTTTGTTGTTTGGAAAATACACACAATAATTGTGGGGTGTTTCTGTGTACCCCACAAAAATTCAAACTTCAGCAGTCGGCTCTAGCTTCTTCCTAGCGTCGAACATAAATAGATGAGCCACAAATCTTAAAGTGTGAAACATCTGGTTTCATACTAGTGAAAGCTTCTTCATGTGTACTCATGCCAAGTACTCTATGATGACAATGATTTTGCACATAAACCACAGTGTTGCATGCTTTCGCCCACAAATGCATTGGTAGGCCCTGATCATGCAACATCGCTCGTGTTGCACCCACAATCGTTCTGTTCTTCCTCTCCGTGACCCCATTTTTTTGTGCGTTATGAGGTGCTATGAGTTCTCTTCGAATTCCTTATTTGCTGCAGAAGTTATTGAATTCGTTAGATTAGGGAAATTTTTAGGTCTAAAATGGGCCTCCTAAGAAAATAATAAAATAATAGCTAAACCAATAAAATAATATTTATGAATTTTCAATTCACTTTTTGCATCATAATCCATGTAACCATAGTTAAATTCAATTCAAAAGTTTTACCAAAATAAAATTAATAAAAAAATTGTATTGATGTGACTATAAATAAGAATGATCTTTTCAAGAAAAAGTCATTATCATTGAACAACTAATGCATTTGTCCTTTGTACTTAAATAACTTAACATAAAATATAAATTCTTAATTATATTATATGCTATTAATTAAAATTTATATTATTTAAATTGTATAATAACATGTAATTAATATACTATCTAAAAATAATATAATATAATATAATAAATGTATAGGGATATGCATTGTTTCTTTAAAGAAATATGAAATGACAATAATATGTTTTTATTCAAAAAGTGTGAAATGACATTTATTATGAGTACCTTACTTTGACTTTAAAAGTACTTAGAGCACTACCATGGTTAACCATGAGTTTTTATCCACCATTGAGAATGTGAAAAATAAGTACCTTTAACTCAAGCAATGCCACCTCAACCATTAGGGATGATGTCATCCCCTAAAATGTGATTGGTTCTCATAAAATGAATTTTGATTGTAAATTTTCCTTAGGAGGCCCATTTTAGACCTCAAAATTTCCCTAATATGATGTATTCTCCACCATTATTGCTCCTAAGGTCCTTCAATTTCTTCCCCGACTCTTTCTCTGCCAATACCTTAAATTCACAGAACTTAGAGAATGTTTGATCTTTCTTCTGCACGAAGAAGATCCAATAGTTATGAGAAAATTCATCAACAAATATTACATATGTTAGTATGAATCTTAATCGCAAGCGTATGAAAAAGGCTCACTTTAGTCGTGCATAAAAAACAACCCTAACAACAAAGATGACTACCAATATCTTTAGATCTACAATTAGTTGACCAAGATAAATGCTGCAAAAATCTAGATCTATGCATTAAGGGACATTAAGCAGTAAATAAAATCAAGAGTTACTCCTGTTGGTATCCCGTGTTTTGACAGTTTGGCAAATCAAAAGACAAGGCAACATCAGAACCAATCTTTAGAGTTCCAGGATCTAGTCCTCCTGTTCTCCGAGAGGGATCTCTCAAATATTTGTTTGCAAAGGTTTATCTTGTTTGCTTTGGTTATGGAATTTTAGACTAGTTATTACGTGCAGATGTTTGTTTGGTTGGGTTGAGTTGATACAGCAGAATATGAAAGGTCTAGGAGAGATAGAAATAAAGAGGAAATATCCGGTTCATTGGGCAATGGAGTCAAAATAAGATCATGACAAACTCTTCAAGGGATATGGGATATCAAAGGGAAAATCTAACTTGGCCACAGGATCCTTTGTTTTGGAATGAGATGGACATTAATGATTTGGAAAAAGAAATTTAATTTTCAACAAAGGGAACTTGAGAAACATAACTTATCAATAAAGATATATTTGATATACAGGGCTAACCGTAAATTCTACAAACATTCTTTAAGAAAATAATGATTTCAAGACAACTTCTAAAATGAAATCTAAGATTCGGGGAACACCCTATTTCCTCAAAGATCTTATTTTAAAGGATTTAGAAAAAATAAAAGATTCACTGATAATTGCATTCATAGAAGAGGGAACACCTAAATAACATCTGTGTTTGCAACTATAAAGACCTTCAAAACAACTGTTTAAGCAAGGGCAAAGGGTAAGATCAAAACCGACCTCTTTGGTTAACTTAAGACAATGGTACTTCGAAGGGAGATTTCAATAACGGCTTTCAAGTGATGGCAGACAAGCAGGGAGAACCATAACATGCTGAAACCAACTATTTGAGCTATTAAGGAAATAAACGAGCATGAAGACTAAAGAGAAGTTTTAAAGCCTCTAAAATACTTCAGCAGAAGAAAACATAAAACAGTGAAGGGTGAACAGGTCTAAGGTGCTTCCAGGAGTCATTTCTTAGCCTAAAACTTTTAGCCTACTGTAGTAAGAAATTATGGAACATAATGAAAATAAGGGAAAAAACATTTAACAGTTTAGAGCACTTCACCAACAACCAAGCTCATGGATCCAATGATAGAGCCTTCTCAGGAACAGACATGCAATGGCATCATCAAGACATCCAAGACTCCAAATTATTTTCAACTTCAACAGACTTGTATATTTATTTCAGAGAGTTTCAATATTACAACTTGTTATCAAACAGCAACCAACCTTCTCATCTTATGCAGAAGTACTTATAGGAAGATGAGGAGGTGAGAACTAACAAAAATATCTCGTGAACCATTAATACAGATTAAATGACTTCTCGGTCTCTTGAGGGGTTCGATGGAGAAGTGTACAGGTGGATCACTGTATTAATGTTTTACAATTAATATCAAAGCTTGGTGGGAGCTTTATTTGACTTTGAGGCTCTATGTTCTGTCTGTAGCAACTCTTATTTTCTATTACACTCCTTTGGCAGAATTAACTTCTTGGCAGCGCTGGAGGCAAATATTTCCTGAATCAATAACTTCGGCCTCTGTTTTGAATGGTTTGAGGCGACAGGTGGCTCTTTGTAGTAGCTGAGGAATCAATTCGCCTCATTTGAAGCGGTGGAAACCTTTCTGTCTGATAAAACACTTTAGGTTTTCCTTTAAACTGTGTTTTAGATTGGGGATTAGGCTTTTGATAACTGTCTTAGCCGTAATCCCCATAAAAACTGTCTTCAATCTTCATCTGCTTTGCTCTGTCTTCAAAACTGATACTCTTTAACTGTGTTTGAATTAAAACAGTGTCTTGTCGATGTGCAGACCCGCACTGGGATTTACGGCGTCAATACTCATAGAGTACTGACGAAACATGGAATAGAGCCCCGTGGATGGCTTCTCTGTAATGAAACGAGGGCATGAGAATCGTCATTCCCAGCCCTTGGCATTTCTTCGTTATACGATGGAAAACCATTTAGAACACCTGCATCAAACACAAAACGATTAAGAAATCCTGTGAAAAAATAGGTTTAAACTGCTTCAGATGGTGGGGGAGGAGCGTAGCCGTCGGATAAAAATATCTAATGGTGGAGATCGGTGAAAAACAGGAAAATGAGAGCGGGGAGAAGAAAAAAGGCGGGGCGGTTTTGGACCGTCCGATCTAGACACGTAGACGGTCCTGATCTAATCGGAGGATCTCAATCGGGGGTGGCAGGCAAGTGCATGCGATGTAAATTTCCAATGTGATTGAGCGCTGGCCGTTGATCTGCAGATCAGATCGACGGTGGAAGGTGAATCCGAGGGTTTTTGAAATGGGGCAAGACTTGTGATCGGAGGGAATAAGGACCGTTGGATCCTCGGGAGGATGGACGGCTGAGGTTTAATCGGAGGATCGTGATCAGGGAGGGCAGAGAAGGGGATGAGATTGAAACGCAACGATGCGATTGAGCGCTGTCCGTCCGATCATCAGGGAGATGGACGGTTAGGATAAAATCGGAGGACTGTGGAACGGGCTTGCGATTAGCGTTCAGGCGACCAGTGCGATCAAGCGATGTTCGTTGGATCAGCGGGAAATGAACGGATAGGATGTAATCCGAGGGATCGCAAGGGTGTGCGATGGCTGTCGGATTGTGAAACAGATTGACGACTGTGATGGAATCGGCGGATCGCAATCGGGAGTGAGACGGGAAGGCTTGCGATTGCGATCGGAGGGAACTTGCGATTGAGCGCAGACCGTCGATCTGAGAACAAGATGAATGGTCGGGATTTAATCGGGGATCGGCAATCGGGAGTGCAACAAAAACGCATGCGATTTGAAACTTGCGATTGGAAACTTGCGATTGAGTGCAGGCCATTGATCTGAGAACAAGATCGACGGTCGGGATTGAATCGGGGATCGGTAATCGGAGGTCGCAGAGATGGGCATGCGATTGCGCAATAAGGAAAAGTTGCGATGCGATTGTGTGCGGACCATTGGATCGAAGGACTAGATCAACGGTCAGGATTTCTTCGACCTACGCACCGGCGGAAAAACCCTTTAAACATATGAAAAAACAAAGTTTTTGCAATAAAATCAAGTTATAATGGATTGGGCGGAAAATATATAAGTAAAGGAGAAAAGGCGCCCGATTGCGGGGCCGGTGGTTTTCACGGAATGTAATATGCCCGGGAGTATAAAGACAAGGGCCAATCACAATCGGGCCATTGAGCCTGGTCTTTCCGATCAACCCATTTGTGTTGTTTCCGATTGCGATTACGCGATCGGCTCTTTTCAATCAACCCATTTATATTTATCACGTGGTTTTAAGTTTTTAAATTAAAACTTTCGGAAAGTGGGTTTTTGGGTTTACAAAGGAAAATATTGATCGGAGAGGGATTTTTCAATGGTTTATCGCCCGATTGTGGGCTCTATGGTTATATGAGGAAATAATATGATCGGGGGGTTCCGAAATAGTTAAAAAGTGAGTTTTTAACTATGAAAGGGGAATTTTTTCATAAATGGAAAGAAGAGGACTTATGAAAACAAGGTAGTTTTGATGGAGAAAAAGGGGAGTAGATGAAAGGTTTTGAGAAGAGGAGAAATGACGATCTTTCAGCAGTCTTTCAGTTGGAATTAGCAGAAATTCCTGAGTATAAAAATGGGACAGCAAATGAGGATTTTGGACAGAGGCATGAGGCCTACAAGGAGTCTTCAAGAGCCAACAATTTTTAGTGATAAAATTTGTTCCTTGGAGGCTCAAAAAAGATCTTAGCCACCTTTTGGTATAACAAAATATTACCGGTGGCTAACAGTGGCTCCACTTGGGGATGGTGCCTTCTTGAAGGCATCAAGAATTCAGACTTGATTGCTCTGGGATGTTGACTGGTGCCTGACCCACTGCTTGCTCTTGCTTTTCTTTGATAAAAAATATCAGTCATGAAAGAAAAATGAATTTCATCAATACAACTTCTACCTACCCCAATCCTACTGATCTAACATTTTTTCTTCATGAGAGTGCACTTGGATTGGCAAACTCTTTACACAACATTTTATTATTTTAAAAGCAGGAAATCTAATCTATTTCAACTCCTTATTTCTCCCTGAACTCAGATTAAACAGTTGAGCTCAGATATTTCTCTACCTAATCTACTGTCTGTTGGGGTTAAACAGTCCAACAAACTTTCATTCTCTAAATTCTACAACAAAAATTTTAAAAACAGTCAAGTCAAGATTAAGCTGTTTGACTTGCTGTGATCTATGGCATAAAAACAAGCTGCACATAGATTATTATTTGCAGAAATTGAACCTCAAAAATTGAAGGCTTAAGATCTGAAAGCTTCTTATTATGGCCTTCTTTCTTCTTTTCATAGCTATGATTTTTCTTTTTTCTGTGAGCTATCTCTTCCTGGATATCTGATTTAGATTTTGAGCAAATTAGAACCAGTTTTTCCTCTTTTATGACTCAGAAAATAAAACAGTTTTGAGTCATCTCTCTTTGGAAACTTTGGTTCAGATTTTGAGTTTGTTTGAACCTTAATTTCTATCCTAATCTATCTACTGATAAGCCAAGATTAAACGTTTTGGCAAATCAAATTCACTACCCTATCAGCAGAAAATTGAAAGCTAATTTGTCAAGATTAAACAGTTTGACTAACTAGAAGTGTGTTTTGCAGGAGTGGCATTTAAGCTTGCACACTTTCAGATTTGTTTGGCATGGGGCTTTGCCTTTCTTGTTTGGATTTCTGCCCTCTTTTCTTTCTTTGTTTGTTTTTGTATTTTTGAAGTTTTATAACTTTTGAATGCAATGGTTAGACTATGATATTTACAATGGAGAAATAAAAATGCTTTGAAACTTAAGACTCTTGTCAGAAGTAATGATTGAGCATCCTGCCATTGACAGGACCTCCATATAAGTCTTCTCCATTCAATTCTTTCAAGAAAAATGTATTATGACCCCTCCCAGCGTGAATAATATATGGCCCTTTCCACAAGTTCTCAAACTTGCCATGTTTCCCCTTCTCTTCCCTCCCTGAATCCCACTTAAGAACAACACTTCCAACCTGGAAATTGTTTGTCTTAGTCCTCTTATCAAATTGCTTCTTCATATTTTCTTGGACTAACTGTGTTCTCTCATAAACTTATTCTCTAGTCTACTGCAAATGGATTGTTTGGTTGATCCTCCTCTGCATATCATTTTCCTCAACCTGTACTTCTTGAAGGAGTTTTATGACTGGAACTCCTAATGAGGTAGGAAAAATTTCATCCATGCCATAAACTAACTGATAGGGGGACATATTTATTGATTTCTTTGTAGTTAGTCTATCAGCCCATAAGGCATGAACCAAATTACTGTGCCATGATTTTTGATTTTCTTCCAACAGTTTTTTAATGATATTGATGAGACTCTTGTTGGAGGATTCAGCTAATCCATTTCCTTGGGGGTAGTAAGCAGTGGAATGGCCCAAGGTTATATGGTATTTGTGACAGAAATCAACCATCTTTTTGGATTTGAAAGCAACAGCATTGTCTGTTATGATTTTTCTGGGACAACCAAATCTGGATAGGATGTGGGTTTCAAGAAACTTGATAATGACAGATTCATTAGCATTCCTGGTAGGTATAGCTTCTATCCATTTGGTGAAGAAGTCAGTGGCTGTGAGGATCCACTTATGTTGGGCTGAGGAAGATGGATGAATTTCTCCAATGAAGTCCAGCCCCCATTGTTGAAAAGGTGCCTCAACTCTGATAGGGTGTAGGGGTAAAGGAAGGAGCTTTTTCTTGCCATCAAAGATTTGACACTTATGGCAAGACATGACCAGCTTCTGAGTGTCTGGGAAAAGTGTAGGCCAATAGTAACCTGATCTGAGAATTTTGTTTGATGTGGCCTTCCAGTAGAGGTGTCCTCCACATTCACCATCATGTAGTTCGTGCATGATATTCCCTGCATCATCTTCAAGTAAACACTTAAGCAAAATTCCAACAGCGTTTTTCCAATATAACACCCCGTCTATAATGCAAAAACTCAAAGCTTTCTGTTTCAAAAATCTAGCTTTAGTTTTAGACAAAGAAGGAGGAGTATTTAAATATAAAAGCACATAAACAATGTCAGCATACCAAGGGGAATTTAGGAAAGTTTCCTCAATAAAAGGGGCATCAGGTTCTTCCATTTCTTCCAACACATCCACCATATTTATGTCTAGTGCTTGGAAGTTGGACTCGGCCATAAGTTTTTCTAATCCTTGCCCCTTAACAAGTTTGGTGGGCCTAATTTCTAAGTCATATTCAAGAATAGTTTCAATCCATTTTCCCCTTTTACCATTAGGGTCTTGACTTAGAATATCCTTGACAACAGCATGCGGAACAAAAGCAATTATGTGAGAGTGTAAAATATAAACCCTAAAGTCTTTTAATGCTTTTACTAATGCTAAGGCTTTCTTCTCCATAATGTTATAATTGAGAGGAGCATCTCTTAGGGCCCTACTTAAAAATGATATTGGTTGTTCTTGTCCGAGATCATTCTTTTGAAGCAAAACTGCAGCTATTGTATGTTCAGATGCGAAAGAAAAAATGTAAAAGTCTTTGGTAAAATGAGGACTAATCAGTACTGGCGCTTGGGTAAGAGCTTGTTTGACCAGTTCGAATGATTGTTTGGCTGGAAAATTCCATTTTACACCCACATTTTTCTTAAGCATGTTTGTGATGTTTTTCAATAGCTCAGCAAGGTTGGGAATAAACCTTCTCAAAAAATTAATCTTTCCAATGAAATATTGAAATTCTTTGAGGCTCCTAGGATGGTTGATTTGCAATATGCCATCTATCCTCGTAGGGTCTATTTTTATTCCCTCTTCCGAAATTATGTGACCAAGAAGTTTCCCTTCTTGGAGTCCAAAGAGGGTCTTCTTGGGATTTAGTGATAAGCCAAATTTCCTACATTTCTCAAAAACCTTCCTTAGGTGAATCAAATGTTCTTCATCAGTTTTTGAGAAAACAGTTATGTCATCAAGGTAGATACTTATAAAATAGCCAATATCTTCAGAGAAGGCTATGTCCATGGCCCTTTGGAAGGTGGCCCCTGCGTTCATTAATCCGAAAGGCATTTTGACATACATAAAAGTTCCCCAAGGTGTGGTAAAAGAAGTTTTGATTTGATCACTTGGGAAAACTAACACCTGATTGTAACCCGAGAACCCATCTAATAGGGATATTCTTCTTGATCCAACTACCCTTTGAAGTATATGGTCCATCTTAGGTAAATGGTAGTTGTCTTTTAAAGAGGCTCTGTTTAAATTTCTGAAGTCAGTACAGAGCCTGATTTCCCCAGTTTTCTTTCTAACAGAAACTAAGTTTGATACCCATTCCGAAAATGTAATGGGTACTATGATCCCAACGTTGTACATTTTCTCAATTTCTGCCTTAACCGAAGGTAATAAAAGGGGATTTATTCTCCTTAGTTTTTGCTTAAAAGGCTTTTGATTTTCCTTCAAGGGGATTTTATGCTGGATGATGCTGGTATCATATGATTTCAAGTCTTTGTATTCCCAAACAAACACATCCTTAAATTCTTTAAAAAGCTTTATGTACTGTGATTTTATGTGGGCTAGGAGGGTGCTGGATAGCTTGATCATCTTGGGTTCTGCAAGACTTCCTATGTTGTGTTCTTCTACATTTGTCTCCACAGGCTCCATTCTGGGTTCTTTAGCTACATCGTTGAGATCAAACAGGTGTTCTAAAGGTGTGAGACCTCTTGGGATTTTATCATTTTTTCATTGTAAGACTTCCAAGTCTTCTCGGTCTTCATTGTTCACTACCTCTGCTTCAAAAGGATTTTCGCAATGATTTATATCAGCAGGATATGTCATTTCAGCCTCTGGGATTTGTTCAATATACAAGCAGTTTTCTTCATGGCCAGCTTCTGATGTTGGTATGCTGAAATCATTTTCTGATTTTAAGAAATCACCTATGTGTTCGTCAGATTCGAATACTTGCCAGTGATCTTCGTTATCAGGCACATCAGGTCTGTGTTTCACCTTTATACTGAGTTGTTCATTTATCTCAGGTACTTGGCAATTACTGGCAGTGAAGGCAAGTTTATTTGCCAGATGATTCTGTGCTCTAGGGATAAAAATGAGTTCATATTTTTCGAAGGTTTTTAATAGGTCAAGGGCAGCATTTCGATATTCCCTAAGCTTCGGATTCTTGGCTGAGTATTCTCCTTTGATTTGTTTGATGATAAGCTCAGAATCCCCTAAAATGGATATCTTTTGGGCTTCTAAATCTTTAAGCAGTTGTAAGCCTAGGAGAAGTGCTTCATACTCAGCAATATTGTTAGTGCATGGGAAGTCTAATTTGTATGAAAAACTCTGATTCGTATTTTGAATCCAGACACCTGCCCCCGCACTAGTTTTATTACAGGATCCATCGAAATTTATTGTCCAAAGTATATTTGACTCATTCTCATTTTCTTGCCGCTGTGGATCGTCAACGTTTTGAAGTTTATTCGAGGTGAAATTTGGTGGGTCTATATTTCCTTCACATGGTTGAGCAATTTCATCTTCGTTATACAAAATAAATGAATCTAAACTTGATTGAATAGAATAGATCGGAGTGTTGTTTGGTTTGTCCATGTTACTCACCATATACTTCATGTGGGTTTCCCTGTATAGTCTTCTATTTTGGTTGAAAACAGGGATGGTGGCATAAGACATGTCCATTTGAAGGCTTCCCTGAAGTTTGGCTCCCCATGATCTTGATAAAAGCATGCCATACTTAGGGGGAATGTCAGCTACAACAATATCCATCACTAGATTCTTGGCAGGGATCTGAGCTAAGTTAACACATATATATTTGATTAAACCCAAACATTTGACTCTACTTGAGTCAAAGGAATAAAAATCTTTGTATGGTTTAGTAATTTCTAAGCCTAAGCTTTCCATTACTAATTTGGGCATTAGATTGTGTGAAGCTCCGGAATCTAACATGGCATTGTGTAGAATTTTATCGTGTATGTTCAAACTGATATAGAAGGGAGGGACTGGTCCTTCTTGATATTTTCCTTCAACCTCTGGGCCAAACAACAGCTCAGGTTTATCGTCTATCAAGTTTAAGGTGTCAGTATCACTTCCTAAGTTCAAAGCTTTTAAAACTTGGTTTTTGTACACATCTTGGGTTACTAGTTCAGTTAGGGGGATGGTAATCTTAATCTTGGCAATTTCCCCTTCAAGGCTGAAAGGAATAATTGACTTGTTGATATTTACATATGTTTTTTCAATTAAATTCTTTTCAGCAATTTTACTTTGCTAAACCTTGTTTGGGCTAGTAATTGGGATGGTTTTATTGGGACCACTAGCTGAAGTGCTAGGGGTACTCTGTTCAACATTTGGCTGGACAGCTTTGTCTTTGTTTGAGTCTGTTTTCTTGGCCGAAATGTTGATTTTTTCTGCTGTCCTTTTGGACTGATTTTCCATGTTCTTCTTAACAGCAGTGCTAGTATTCTTATCTTTCGAATTCTCTACACTCCCCTTACTCCTAAGATCATACTGTTTGTGTGCCTCCATGATTGCATTTTCAAAACCCAATCTATAGTCATCAGAATCTTCATAGGTGTTTGTATTTTGATCATTTGAGAAGAAACCTTGTTCTTTCTCAGTGAGAAAAACATCATCCCCACTGTCTGATCCAATCAAGTTTACATGTGATTCTTCCAATCTTTCCAACTCCCTATCTTCCTCATATTGATCTACATAGTTCTGTTGAAAGGGAGGTCTAATTTGTTGGTCACTTTATTTTTGTTTATCCTGATTGTTATCTCTTCTATAATTCCGATTTCTATTTCTGTTTTGATTGTTTTGAAGTGCAGTCTGGTTTTGATTTGCTTGTGCTTTCTTAATTATGTTCATCTCTTTCATCATTTCTTCCAGCATTCTCTCCATTTTTGAGCTTGAAGTAGAGGGAGGGGATTCCTCTCTGAAAGATACTCTCTTCTCAGTTTTCATTCTTTCTCTCTTTTCTATTAAGTTGACTTCCACAAAAAGAGCACCCCTTTGCATATCTTCAAGGGTTGCAAAATCTCTTTCTCTTAGTGAATAAGTCATGTCAGAGTCAAATCCTTCAGGAAATTTGTTCAAGGCTGAGCCTTGTGGAGGTTTTAGTTATGGGGAAAGTGCATTATATACACTGTTGAATCTGGTACAATAGGCTTGTACACTCTCCCCAGGGTTTCTACGGAGGTTATTGTAATCAGTAAGGACTTGGAGAGGATTCTTATTTACTTCCCATTTGTTTAGAAATGTCTGATGGAAACCTTGGAGGTCATTTATACTAGAGGGGGCTAAACCTTTAAACCATTTTCTTACTTCTCCCCCTAAGCTCTGAGCAAACAGTCTAAGTTTGATAGAATCATCATCGATTTCATTTCGATCAAAATAGTCATTCATCTTATCCACATGTTGTGATGCAGTTGTAGCATTATTAGCATCATATAATGGAATTTTGGACTGATAGTCCTGTGGAAGACTGACTAGTGGTATATTAAGGGCTAAGGGAGCATACCATGCTACCATGATATGTGGTGGGGGTGGATTAACAAGAGGGGGATTAGCAAGAGGGGGATTTGGCTGGAGTGGAGTGGTTTGAACAGTGGATGAATGGTGTACAGAAGTGGATGGAACATCAGCAGATTGCTGAGCTGATTTTGGATGAGAGACACCTAGGTTAAAAAGAAAATGTGGATCAGGAGGTGTTGATTCTCTATCAGGATATTCACTTGTTTCCGGGGATGAAAGTGAAGACTCAGAATCTATCTGAATTATATCATCAAATTACCTAGTTCTAAATGGGTTTACTAAGTCAACTTGTGATTGTTGTAGAGCTAAAAGATTTTCAGGAACTGAATTAGCTCTCAAGGGTGATCTGAAAACAATTGAAAATTTAACCTTAGGAGACTTCCAAAGGATACTTTCTGGGTCATCAACTATCTCAGGTGGATCGGGGTCAGGATGGGCTCTAGTATAAATCTTCCTAGAAGCCACTATGCCGTAATTTGAGATCCAAATGATAGGAAAAGTTCAACCAAGTATGACAATCTTTGAGAGGTTAACTGATCTGTTTACACAAATTTTGATCTTACAATCCTCTAACTGGATTAGGAAACTGTTATAATGGTAAGGGTTCTTTCCAGTGGAGTCTTTAAGGTCTGCTCAGGATCATGGAGTCGCTAGGTGGAATTTTTTAGCTCCTAAGGAGGTAAAAGGTTTTATGGTCCACCACCATGTTTATTATGAAGCCAAACTTGAAAATTTTTGGGTTTTTCTGAGTTTATTTTGTTTTTATAGGTTAAGAGAGTGTTCTAAGTCTGATTTTTCACTTAGCTAAGGTGTTCAAACAAACAGAGTTGCTCTTATGGCTTGGTAACTGGTTCCTTCAAGGTTTGATAAGGATTTAAAAGGAATCCTAAGGGTTACTTAGTTTGTCACTGATTCAAAAGAGTCCTATCATGATTGCCATTATGTTAGGTAGTGCTTGAAGAAAGTTACTTATGTTATACTGGACCTAAAGTTGAAGGAAAGGTTTTGTAAACCTCTAATTCTCAGCAGGTCCCACCGTGATCGCCATTATGTTGGTATCTCGTGTTTTGACAGTTTGGCAAATCAAAAGACAAGGCAACATCAGAACCAATCTTTAGAGTTCCAGGATCTAGTCCTCCTGTTCTCAGAGAGGGATCTCTCAAATATTTGTTTGCAAAGGTTTATCTTGTTTTCTTTGGTTATGGAATTTTAGACTAGTTATTACGTGTAGATGTTTGTTTGGTTGGGTTGAGTTGATACAGCAGAATATGAAAGGTCTAGGAAAGATAGACAGAAAGAGGAAATATCCGGTTCATTGGGCAATGGAGTCAAAATAAGATCATGAAAAACTCTTCAAGGGATATGGGATATCAAAGGGAAAATCTAACTTGGCCACGGGATCCTTTGTTTTGGAATGAGATGAACATTAATGATTTAGAAAAAGAAATTTAATTCTCAACAAAGGGAACTTGAGAAACATAACTTATCAATAAAGAGATATTTGATAGACAGGGCTAACCATAAATTCTACAAACATTCTTTAAGCAAATAATGATTTCAAGACAACTTCTAAAATGAAATCTAAGATTCGGGGAACACCCTATTTCCTCAAAGATTTTATTTTAAAGGATTTAGAAAACATAAAAGATTCACTGATAATTGCATTCATAGAAGAGGGAACACCTAAATAACATTTGTGTTTGCAACTATAAAGACCTTCAAAACAACTGTTTAAGCAAGGGCAAAGGGTAAGATCAAAACCGACATCTTTGGTTAACTTAAGACATTGGTACTTCGAAGGGAGATTTCAATAACGGCTTTCAAGTGATGGCAGTCAAGCAGGGAGAACCATAACATGCTGAAACCAACTATTTGAGCTATCAAGGAAATAAACGAGCATGAAGACTAAAGAGAAGGTTTAAAGCCTATAAAATACTTCAGCAGAAGAAAACATAAAACAGTGAAGGGTGAACAGGTCTAAGGTGCTTCCAGGAGTCATTTCTTAGCCTAAAAATTTCAGCCTACTGTAGTAAGAAATTATGGAACATAATGAAAACAAGGGAAAAAACATTTAACAGTTCAGAACACTTCACCAACAGCCAAGCTCATGGATCCAATGATAGAGCCTTCTCAGGAACAAACATGCAATGGCATCATCAAGACATCCAAGACTCCAAAGTATTTTCAACTTCAATATACTTGTATATTTATTTCAGAGAGTTTCAATATTACAACTTGTTATCAAACAACAACCAACCTTCTCATCTTATACAGAAGTACTTATAGGAAGATGAGGAGGTGAGAACTAACAAAAATATCTCGTGAACCATTAATACAGATTAAATGACTTCTCGGCCTCTTGAGGGGTTCGATGGAGAAGTGTACAGGTGGATCACTGTATTAATGTTTTACAATTAATATCAAAGCTCGGTGGGAGCTTTATTTGACTTTGAGGCTCTATGTTCTGTCCGGAGCAACTCTGCAGCTATTTTCTATTACACTCCTTTGGCAGAATTAACTTCTTGGCAGCGCTGGAGGCGAATATATGATTTTCTTCAATAACTTCGGCCTCTGTTTGAAAGGTTTGTGGCAACAGGTGGCTCTTTTTAGTAGCCGAGGAATCAATTTGCCTCAAGTTGTGGTGGTGGAGGCTTTCTGTCTGATAAAACACTTTAGGTTTTCTTTAAACTGTGTTTTGAGTCGGGGATTAGGCTTTTGATAACTGTCTTAGCCGTAATCCCCGTAAAATCGTTCTCAATCTTCATCTGCTGTGCTCTGTCTTTAAAACTGATACTCTTTAACTGTGTTTGAATTAAAACAGTGTCTTGTCGATGTGCAGACCCGCACTGGGCTTTACGGCATCAATACTCATAGAGTACTGACGAAACATGGAATAGAGCCCCATGGATGGCTTCTCTGTAATGAAACGGGGGCATGAGAATCGGCATTCCCAACCCTTGACATTTCTTCGTTATACAATGGAAAACCATTTAGAACACCTGCATCAAACACAAAACAATTAAGAAATCCTGCGAAAAAAATAGGTTTAAACTGCTTTAGAGGCATAGGGAGAGAGCAGGACCTTTGGATGGCATCATCCAATGGTGGAGATTAACTGAGAGAAGTTTTAAATGACGCGGGAGGCAGAATTAAAGAGAACCATTGATCGCGCGATGAGCAATGGCGGGGATCAGTTTGTTTTTAAGAAAACTTTGCTAAAGGCGGAGGGCGATGGAGAAATGTGAAAAAAGATTTAGGCCATCCGATCTGGACACGTGGACGGCCCAGATCTAATCGGAGGATCGCAATCGGGGAGGTCACACAACAACATGCGATTGAAACACTGCGATTGAAACTTTGTGATTGAGCACAAGCCGTCCGATCATCAGGGAGACGGACGGCCCAGATTTAATCGGAGGATCGCAATCAAGGAGGGAAAAAAGTGCATGCGATGTAAATTTCCAATGCGATTAAGCGCTGGCCGTTGGATCAGCGGGAAATGAACGGACGGGATGTAATCGGAGGGATCGCAAGGGTGTGCGATGGCCGTCGGATCGCGAAACAGATGGACGGCTGTGATGGAATCGGCGGATCGCAATCGGGAGTGAGACAGGAAGGTTTGCGATTGCGATCGGAGGGAACTTGCGACTGAGTGCAGGCCGTTGATCTGAAAACAAGATCGACTGTCGGGATTGAATCGGGGATCGGCAATCGGGAGCGCAACAAAAACGCATGCGATTTGAAAGTTTGCGATGCGATTGAGCGCAGGCTGTTGGATCGAAGGACTAGATCAACGGTCAGGATTTCTTCGACCTACGCACCGGCGGAAAAACCCTTAAACATATGAAAACCAAAGTTTTTGCAATGAAAACAGTTATAATGGATCGGGCGGAAAATATATAAGTAAAAAAAAAAGGAAAAAGGCGCCCGATTGCGGGGCCGGTGGTTTTCACGGAATGTAATATGCCCGGGAGTATAAAGACAAGGGCCAATCGCAATCGGGCCGTTGAGCCTGGTCTTTCCGATCAACCCATTGTGTTGTTTCCGATTGCGATTGCGCGATCGGCTCTTTTCAATCAACCCATTTATATTTATCACGTGGTTTTAAGTTTTTAACTTAAAACTTTCGGAAAGTGGGTTTTTGGGTTTATAAAGAAAAATATTGATCGGAGAGGGATTTTTCAATGGTTTATCGCCCGATTGCGGACTCTATGGTTATATGAGGAAATAATATGATCGGGGGGTTCCGAAATAGTTAAAAAGTGAGTTTTTAACTATGAAAGGGGAAATTTTCATAAATGGAAAGAAGAGGACTTATGAAAACAAGGTAGTTTTGATGGAGAAAAAGGGGAGCAGATGAAAGGTTTTGAGAAGAGGAGAAATGACGATCTTTCAGCAGTCTTTCAGTTGGAATCAGCAGAAATTCCCGAGTATAAAAAATGGGACAGCAAATGAGGATTTTGGATAGAGGCATGAGGCCTACAAGGAGTCTTCAAGAGCCAACAATTTTTAGTGATAAAATTTGTTCCTTGGAGGCTCAAAAAAGATCTTAGCCACCTTTTGGTATAACAAAATATTACCGGTGGCTAACAACTCCATGCATCCAATAGACAAGACATGATTGTTTTAAATATTGTTTTATATTTATGACCCCTGGGAGGAGAACAGAGAAAGATGTTACCAGTCCTCCTCAATGGGATGGGTTCTTGTAAGTCCTCAGCACTTCAGATCTAAAATCCCTCTCTCTTGATGGTGTATAAAACCCATAAAAAAAATGGAACTCAAAAGGAGCTCACAAGAAAAATGGTAGCGAAATATGACAATGATGGTGGATCAAAGTCAAACCAAAAGTATAGATCTAGAGTGATCTTTAGGCAACAAAAGATAGTGAGTGAATGGAAAAAGCCTTCTATTTATGACAAAATATTGAGTTATTCTAGATATTGGTGCATAATTAAAATATTATTAACCAAATCAAGATCCAACTTTTATGGAATATTTTATTATATTTGTTGGAGGGAAAAAAAATTTGACTTGGGTCAAATCCCTTTATTTGTAAATAATAAATAAATAAATGATTTATTTATTATTTTAAGGATGTGGTCGAGTAATAATCAAATAAATAATGATTTATTTAATTGTTAATGAATGATTTAGTCAAATTTAACAAGGAATATTATTTAAATAAGGTTTAAATAATTATTCCTAGAAAGTAATAAGATAAAGAATAATTTATCTAATTAATTTTCCTGTTTTGGGTTAAATAATGACCAGGAATATTAATTAAATTGATGTTTAACTAATTATTCCTTGAGGAAAATAAAAAAAATATGGATTTATTTAATATTTCCTCATGGGGTTTCCTGTTTTGACCATAAAAAACTTAATAAAGGTGATTTACTAAGTTATTTTTCATAGTGAAAGAAATTTTACTTAGGGTAAAATTGGTCTTACATGGTGTGCTTAGGTCCATCTAATAGTAATAGGTTAGATGACCAAAAAATGGTGTAACAGATTGCCCCCCAATGTGTGAGCATTAGGAGTTAATCATATGACCGAAGTACGTTGTAAGAACTCAATCATTAGACACCGAAGGGGATGTCAGAGAGAGAGAAATATAAGGTAAACCAAAGCACTAGAGGACTAGACCCTGAGGAGGCGAGGCTTACAGGTGCGACAAGTCTCTTTTATGAGTGAGTACCTGTGCTATAGGTGGCGGGGGAGGCATACCTATGCCCGCAGAGACAAAGTACAAAGAATAATGTTTCCAGTAAACAAGGGATTGAACAATATAGTACATGCTGGTATAAAGATGAGCCAGGTAAAAACATGATAATGATTCCCTCATACATAATGTGCCTGGGATAACAGCCAAGACTTATACAATAATATCGGAGTACATGAGATATAAATACAACCAATTTGCCCCTGTAAACAGGGAAGGGCTCTGAAAATCTGACCTGCAAAATGTGCGAAAATTGTGAATGATTTCGCGGAAATTTATATTGCCGCGAAATGTGTTTTAGTAGGGGCTCCACAAAATTTTCCAGTCGACGGAAAGTTATACAAAAGTTCGGCCGAACTTTTGATTAAAAGTTCGGCCGAACTATTAATTCGCTAGACTTAACGAGCCGTCGATGCAAAACATAGTTCAGGTCACCAGTTACGCAAAAACTAGGCTCTGAATACGTTTCTAAAAATTTGGACTAATTAAACTCCATGAAAGGTTTTTAATTAACTGTCATAACCAAGACAAGCATTTTTAGAATTGAATCTACTTTCAGGAAATATAAATTTTATGGAATTTCATAAACGTTTACTAATTTTAATTATTTTTCTAATAAAAAGGGTGCAAACAATTTCTGAGGGTCATTGTGATTTAGTGAAATCAAAATTTTGTATCTCCCAAAATACATTGTAAAAAAAATTGAAAAAATTATGGGGCATTAAATTGGTCCGTCATCTCTAATGGGTAGCTTTTAGATTTTTAGTTTATAACTTATATGTTAAGAAATTTGTTGCGTTGCGAAACATATCCAAAATATGTAGTTTTTCGTATTGGACCAGTTCAAAAAATTCTAGTAATTATGATATGCATCCATTGGCTTTGTAAATATGATGAAACCAAAGTAGACTCTGTCTAGATTGTTGTAACACATTTTTTTTTTATCAAAAAAACAAATTTTCAATGAATACAACATTGCGTCATAACATGACTTCTTATGAATCCTTTGACTGTTAAGAAACACACACTCAAAGAAACGCTAAGTTGACATATCAAATCTGCATAAAAAAATTTCAAAAAATAAGTAATAGAAAGCTAACAAAATTTCTCACAACTTTTATTTTTATCGCAAAATAAAATTCTACACAGAAAAATTGTTATAGTTTGCAGAAAGTTGAAGAACTGAAAAAAATGAAATTTTTTTCTCAAAAAAGGGCAGAAAGTGTAACCCAGCTTCACATTTTCAAAGTAATATGCAAACTAAAAGGCGCTACAAGTGGCTGAGGCCGACATCGTCAAATCTATGGAGCTGCATCAAAGGCTGTGATGAAGAGGTCATCCGGGCATGTGGGGGGCTACTTGAAGGGCCACCCCTTCATGAGGTTTGAAAACATCTCACACATGCCCGGGAATCACCGGTATCATCTGCTGCATCACTGAACCATCAAGTATACGGATCTCGATCATGCTGTAAGGAGCTGGTGTTGAGAAACAATCAAGTCAAAGGGAAATAAGAAGTCCCTTTGCCTGATTTGAGGCACTGAACAAAAGTGGAAGTTGGAACCAAGGTACACTGCCCTTTAGACCTGTCTTCTGGAATGAATGATCTGATGTCGACAGAAGGAGGTCTGCCATAGGTGAGGCAATAAGGGATCCTCAACTAAGGCACGAGAGAAAATAGTAGAGTGACTGACAGACTGACGCCAGGAATGATGATGAAATGGGGGGTACTGAGTAGCGGACAAAAAACTTCCCTTGTTAGAGCATAAAGGGCATGGATGACCTGGAAGCGACTAACAAAATATCATAAGGGATAGGGGACAGTAGGACTGAAGGCCATAATGTGCGACACAAGAGAGGAACCAAGCAATGAAGGATGGAGGACTATAGCAGGATACAAAGGGACTCAGGATAGACTTCAAGTGCAAGTGTTGCAAGCGAAGAAAATTGATTTTGAGGAGTGGTGAAGCGACCTTTATTGGAAAAAATGTGCCTTGTTGAAGTATCAACTCACAAAAAACTAATGGATACCTATTCGAGGGCTCGGTGGGAGCTTTCCAATGGTACAGACGATTTGTCAAACTGAGCTATGGTTTGGCTGCAACAAGCGAACGAAAATTTGGGGATTTCTCTTTTAATAAGACATTTTCCCTCCAAATTCACTCATTTGCAAGGGTCGTTGTGGTGAATGTAGATAGGAGAGAAGGCCCTAAATCTTGCGGCGATCATCACTGACAAATCAACCGTTGGAATCGAGATCCTTCAGTTGCAGGTAAGAGGCCTAATCCTACTCTTTCATTTCAGTGGATTAAAAGTTTAGATTAGATACCCAGAGCTCATGAACAGGCCAAGTCGCACTTTTTGGGGTCTGTTTTGTGACATGGGTAGCAGGTTCTAGGCAGAAAACTATGACCTGTCCTAGGAAATGACCTGAAAAGTGTGACCTGTCAGAGAAAGGGGGTTTCAGTGTTGTTTTTAGCTGAGATTTGGGTTTTTTATGGTTGAGGGGAATAGGTTCCCCCAAGCATGTTGTGGTCATGCAAAAATGTATTTAGAAAAAGGGGAATCTAAACACATTTTTATGATGTGGTGCACCATTTGTTTTCATTATGGTTATGTAGTTTGAGAAAGGGAATGGAGGATTACCAATCTCTTTTGGTACTGCATATATGAAGCAAATGGAATTAAGTTTCTGGGTTGGCATACATGGTGTCACTATCCCAAAGAGAGGATTTGGAGATAATGAACTGGTGCTCTCCTATAAAACCCACAGGTTGGTCAACAACAATGTCTATGGGACTGGCTTGTTGATGTAAGATGAAGGAATGATGAGGGATATCATCCTTAGAGTGATCTGAAGTGATATGGGACTTTATATGTTCTTCTAAATGGGGAAGAATGATGGTACTAGAGTTGAAATGACCAGATGCACTAGGAGAGTTGTGGAGAATTGCTTCTCCTGGCCTCTCAAATATGGGTGCCCCCTTACCCAAACATTGGGTGTGAATGTAATGGCCACAAGGTGTATGTGGTTTGAATGCATGGGTTAGATGTAAGGGGGGATAGATAAAGTAAGGGGTGGTGACTACTTCCATAATGTCATCATCGTAATAGAAGATGGGGTGACTGGTGGAAGAAAGACCACATGGTGTGGTAAAGCTACCAGACTCATCATCATGAGAAGAAAGGTTCACATGCGCATCGTCACGGGGGGTGACGGAAGAAAAAGTAGATGAAGGATCCACCGGTGTTGAGCCCAAGGTGATCACTAATGGGAGGTTAGACAAAACAAAAGGGGAAGGCCCAGGGGGGTTTTCCATCGAGGATCTCATAGATGATGACAGGTAGTGGAAAGTGGTCGAAGACTCTATCATTTCGACATCCGGAGGGGGAATGTCAATGGGAGTGGATGGGTCCTTTGGTTCTACAGAAGTAAAAAGCACAAATAAGGGAGTGGATGTGTCCTTTGGTTCTGCTGAAGCAAAAAGCACAAATAAGGGAGCGGTGGACTCTAGCCTCGAATTGGCGAACTACCGCTAGAGAGGTGCAGAAGTCCTCAAGGCGGGGACAGAGGTGAGTATGGTGGCCATGGAAATCACACAAAGCACAAGGATGATTTGTGCACAAAGACTTTAGTTTCGAGATTGAATCGGGTATAGTGACATATACATCTGGGATATCATACTCTGGAAATGCTTCGTTAACCATGGGCTTGATACGAGGCAACTCAGGACAAGTATGGGTGGCATGACCAATGACATCACATAAAGCACAAGGCTTTGGAGGCTGAGGAGGAGCAGGGTCAGTTAGGGTAGCTTTGTCTTTTGATGCCTTCTTGTGAGCTTTTCCCTTTTTACCCGAAGCAGTTGCAACAAGAGAAGGTTCCTGTTGAGGTGTCTGAGGCACAATAGCAGCGGGAGGGGTCATAGGGACCTATTGAACCAGGTTCAAAACAAGATAAGGTTTGGGTTGAATAGGTGGGGTAGTAGTTGGGGGATCGAGGTACTAGACGGGAATCCCCAGGGTCAGGTTAGAAAGAGATAGGGTAGCCATGACAAGTACCGAGAACACTCCAAGAGGGGGAGCTAGGAACGGTATCTGACCGGAGGGGTAATGGCCAGGCGGGACGACTCCAAGATGGTCAAGGCCTGGAGGAACCATTCTAAGAGGGTAGAGAGGCTCATGGATACCAACTGTAGGTGAAGGGCCAGGAGGAGGAGGTCCAAAAGGCTGAATCTAAGGGCTAGGAGTAGGCAGCGGAGGGCGAGGCTATTAACTAGCCGAAGCGGGCCACTTGAGGGAAGCCTGAGATGATTGCATCATGCAAACATTTGATGAGCAGGGATCGGAGATAGGAGGAGGAATACCAACAAATGTACGAAGCAAAGAGGAGTCTTTGCATACTCCGAGTGAGACACTGGTCAAGGGGTCGACGATTTGCTTATTGGCCACCGAAGATATGATGGACATAGGGGAGGTCTGAGACTTCGGTTCATAATATGTCAATTGGTCGATAGTGACTATATTTCCATTATGGGGAAAGGACATCTTGCGGTGAACCTCAGATGGTACAAAAGACATCACATAGCTTTAGCTACGACCCAATAGAATGTTGTAATCTAAGGGGGTGCCAATGACTTCTATATCAACGCAAATAGTCTTGCCCGCAAGAGTAATAGGAAAATTACGTAACATGCCAATGGGCTGGGAGGTGTGGACATCCCATGCTCGAAGAGTGGTCATCAAAGGGGCCAACTCAGGCAATCCAAGTTGCTTCCAAACTGAAGCGGACAACACACAGATGGATGCCCCCCCATCAATGATACAACGGGAAACGTTGGTGTTCCAGATCTTGACTGGGATTTGGAAGACAACAGAAGCAGGAAGAGGAGGATGTTCTGACCGGTCAACATCGAAGAAGATCAATCAATCATCTGAAGGATCTACAACACCCATGGCAGATAATAGAGCTTTTCGTTGTGAAGGGCACGACTGGAGGAGTTCCAACATTGAGGTGGTAGCAGGAGATTGTGCCAAATCATCTAATATGTTATATGAATGGGTAGCTTTGCCAGAAGCAACATTTCGGTGTAATGGTCCCTTAGGGATCTTGGTATGAACCTTCGCCTTAGGCTGAGGGATCTACAAAGGACCATTAGGTGTCGAAAGAGGCTCTGTAGAACCTGAAGAAGAGGGCTCAGGGAAAAACGTAGTGGGAGGCTTGTTGTACTTACGGGACCAAGTCTGAAGGTTGAGGTCTATGGTTATAGGTTGTTAAGAATTAATCATGAGAATCTAGTAATCGAAGGTACCAGATGGAGGAGGTTGAGTGGCCGCCTGACCTTCAGGTGGTTGGGTAGCCACGAATCCTTGATGAGGGAAAGGATTAGTAAACACAGCCGGCTATCTAAGCGCAACATTGGGAGGGATGGAAGGGGAGGCTTGTTGTCCTCGCAATGTTGCTCGAGTCTCCCACATCTGCCACATCTGTGGTAAAGGAGGACAATCATGCATGTAATGACCATAAACACCACAACATGAACAAGGTTTATTCGTGTGAATGGGACTGTCTTGCTTGGGCTAAGTGCTTTGTTGTTGGTTAGTAGTGTTAGGTGCATTATTTTTAGGATTAGGTCCATGATTACCAGGGGAAGATTGATTTTGAGTGCCTTTCCTCTTATTTTTGGAAGGAGGAGGATTAGTTACACCCTGCTGTGCATATACCTGCCCCTGAGGGGGAAGTGGCTGCTATTGCGGGGAGGCGGAGGTGCTAATGCTTGAGGAGCTGGAGCACTAGGCTGTGAATACGGGTAATAAGGAGGTTGGGTAGCATTTTGGTAAACAGGAGGTTGGGAAAAAGGAGGAGGCATGCCGTATCCTAGATACATGCTACTTGGAGGGGGGAAAGTGAAGGAGGTGCCGGCCCCCCTAAGGGAAACCATAGCCCAAGGGACGTTGAGCGTATGGATGAGAGAGAGCTCCAACGATACCATCGGCAGCATGAGGTGCCCCCAATGCGTTGGCACCACTGGGTCTAGGAAGATCAGGTAGAACGGTATAAACATAACCTGACTGAGCGTAGATCAGGTCATATTTTAACGCAATCTGGAGAGTGGCTTCTTTAGTTTGGGGGAAATGCAATGCGACATCTTTGAATATAGCAGGAAAATATATCTAAGGAACCAGTTCATGTAGACACACTTTTAGAAGGTAGGGGTTCGACATAGGATCTTTCCTCTCTGCCATTTCTAGACATGAGTGGATAGGCAGGTCACAGACAATTGACGGAAAGAAGTCAAAATTTTGGTATCAGTGTCATAACAAAGGGGAAGCTGGAAATAAGATAGAAAATCCCAGGCAAGAGTCACAAAGGTGGTATGAGAGGATGAGGCTTAATCAACATACCACTTAGAAGCTTCGCCAGTAAGCGTACGTTGGAACAACTGAAGACGAACAGAGTCATTGGTAATGGAGTTAGACAACACCACATGTGGAAAGATCGAACGTGATTTGTAGGATATTCTCTAGCAAGACTTTCAACTTGGGGATGTTGGAAGGGAGCTTGGTCAGCATAGCAGGCCAACTAGTTTCATGGTGTATAGGGTCACTGATCAACTCGTTAAAATCGAGAAGACTGAGGCCTACCATATAGGGGAGCAAGGGAGCAGTCGGGGTAGTTCTTGTTGCGGTCCTACTAGTAGTATTCCCAGCATTAGGGCCGGGGCTACCACCAACGTTAGGTCATGAACCAAACATGGTGAAGGTGACAGGGAGAGCACTGGGGGTGAAACCAGAAGGGGAACCCAATGAACCAGAAGAGGAGTTAGAGTGTGAACTCGGTGGAGGACTAACTCGAATCCTACATGGAGGAGTAAGTATTCCTACCAGAAACTAAGGATGAAGGCCAAGAAGTCTCCGGGATAAACACCTTGGTGGCGCAATGGTGAAGGCACAAACACGACACAAAGGGAAGAGAGACCAACAAGGGCGAAGAGGTGCAGGATCAACTGATTACAATGTCGCAACAAGGGTAGAGAGGTGCAGGATCAATTGATTTCAATGTTTAAAGTATTTGCTTGGCAGTGTTAACCAAGCACTTCTTCACTTAGGGTGTGTGTGTTAATTGTGTAAATTTTAATGTTTAAACCCAGACATTTGTAGAGAAAAATAAAAAGTGTGTTGTATAACTGTAAATAAACCTGCAAATAATAGTATATGAAACTGAAATAACAGAAAAGAAACAGCTAAATATGCATTAATATAAACCCAAGGAGGTGGGCCTTTCAACTAGTCTATAGGTGGGTAAAAATCTAGTCAGGACACACCAAAATAGCCAATAGATCTAAATTTGGGAGGGACAATGATCTAAAGGTCAGATCTGCTGGAAATAGGTGCAGAAAAATAGAAAAAAGTTAGAGGAAAAATTGTTGTAAATGAGGTGGCGAAAGGATATAACCTGGAGGGAAACGGAGGGGACTCGAGAGGAAAACCAAAACAAAACTAAAAGGAGGTGTTTTGGATGGATAAATAGCCAATCTGAAGTGGATTTGAAGGTAAGGGATTAGATCTGAAAAATGGAAGAACACTGAAACTTCAGACAACCTGCAGTAGCTAAAACTCTTCCACAAAAGGTGGAGGGTACTGAAGCCCTAGAGGGCTAGGTTCCCATTTTGTTGAGTAAAAAAAAACAAGTACAGGTCAAAAATGGGCGAAGACGGAGTTCAGACAACCCTGAACAAAGGCCCAGACAAACTCAGAAAAATTCCCACAAGAAGTCCAGGTCGCATTTTCTGACTTGTTTTCTACAGAGGTCGTAGGTTTTGGCCCAAAAAGTGCGATTTGCACTTCCAGCACTCTCGGGAGTAGGGTTCGAAAAATTTTATCGTCTCAGCTACAGCTGATGCATGTCACCTGCGCAACAGGTCCGAAAACACATGGAAGTTAGAATTTTCAATGTTTTAGGGTTTTATAGGTTAAAAACAACATCAAGAAAATCAAAACAAGAAGCTGAAGAGAAATCCTAGAGTTTGAAGAAGCTGGATATGCGGGGATCTGAAAAATGACATAGGTCGTAATCGTAAACCCTTGTGGAGTCGCCAGTTGTTAGTATGAATCTTAATCGCAGGCATACGAAAAAGGCTCACTTTAGCCGTGCATAACAAACAACCCTAACAACAAAGATGGCTGCCAATATCTTTAGATCTGCAATTAGTTGACCAAGAAAAATGGTAGAAAAATATGATAATGATGGTGGATCAAAGTCATACCAAAAGTATAGATCCAGAGTGATCTTTAGGCAACAAAAGGTAGTGAGTGAATGGAAAAACCCTTCTATTTATAACAAAATATTGAGTTATTCTAGATATTGGTGCATAATTAAAATATTATTAACCAAATCAAGATCCAATTTTTATAGAATATTTTATTATATTTGTTGGAGGGAAAAAGAATTTGACTTGGGTCAAATCCCTTTATTTGTAAATAATAAATAAATAAATGATTTATTTATTATTTTAAGGATGTGGTTGAGTAATAATCAAATAAATATTTATTTATTTAATTATTAATGAATTATTTAGTCAAATTTAACAAGGAATATTATTTAAATAAGGTTTAAATAATTATTCCTAGAAAATAATAAGATAAAGAATAATTTATCTAATTAATTTTCCTATTTTGGGTTAAATATGACCACGAATATTAATTAAGCTGATGATTAACTAATTATTCCTTGAGGAAAATCAAACAAATATGGATTTATTTAATATTTCCTCATGGGGTTTCCAGTTTAGACCATAAACAACTTAATAAAGGTGGTTTACTAAGTTATTTTTCATAGTGAAAGCAATTTTACTTAGGGTAAAATTGGTCTTACATGGTGTGTTTAAGTCCATCTAATAGTAACAGGTTAGATGACCAAAAAATGGTGTAACAACATAGTACTTATGTTTTTCTATTGAAGCAACTGAGAATGGTCCCCACACGTATGTGTGAACTCTCTCAAGGATCCCCGAAGCACGGTTATCATTCTCATGAAAGGTGGAGTTTACATACTTCCGCATGGTGCAACCCTTGCACTGATCTAACTAAGCAAGTGTTCCCATTGGAATTCTAGTAGGTATTTGTTGCATGACTTTCAAGGCTCCATGATGAAGATGACCCAATCTCCGGTGCCATAATTCACCCTCATCCCGGCTCACCACTTTCTCCGCCTTGCCCATCATGGTAGCGCACCCATCTACCCACAGATTGTAGATTTATTAACTCGAATCCATATCCTCCTGACTTGATCCTTTGTTTTATGTCACAGAAAAACTTTTCCATCATTAAAAATAACGTCATAGCCTCTGTCCTCCAACATTGCGACTGAGACCAATTTTTTCTTCAGACCTGGTACATGCATCAAATCTTTTAATTAAAATGGTTTACCTGAATCCCTCTAAAAGGTAATATTACCAATCCCGGTAGCACTGTACTGTCCGTCATCGCCCATCTCAATATGCATATGGAGTTCTTTCTCCTCCAATTCACTGAAAAGTTCCTTGTCTCCCGCCATATGAAAGGAAGCGCCACATCCAAATGCCACACCGATCCCAATGCACTTGACACCATGCATGCAATCAAGGAGAAGTCAAGCTCAAATTGTGGGGCAAGGGCCTCACCAGCTGCAGCTCTAGTAGCCTTCTTGTTCTTCCTCTTCTGTGGAAAGTTAGTAGCAAAATGTGCATGTTCGTGATAGTGAAAAAATTTCACCTTGGACATGTCCTGCTTCTTACCTTTAGACTCGGATTTAGAATGGAATTTTTTCCCTTTCCCCTTCTTCACCTTGGCAGCCAAAGCACAATCCTCTTCATCCTCATGCTTTGATGAAGATACATCTCTGGTGTTCTGCTTGAACTCCTCTTGCACTAGATCTGACCACAGTCGTTCCCAATCCGACAATTTTTCCCATCCATTGACAGAGTCTTCATAGCTATGCCAACTCTTAGGAAGTCCTAGGAGAGAAAAACTCATGAAATCATCATCAGGGACTTTATTCCCACACTCTCGAGTTCATCTTAACATTGGAAAAACTTTGTGAGATACTTTGGAATGGTGTCACCCTTTTCCATCTTGATCTTCCTGAGTTTATCTTTGAGCGCCAGTTTCCTATGGTCGTTGTTGCTTTGGAATAGATTTTTCAAAGCATTCCACATAGCATATGGTGTGGCTTTCCCATGGAGGCTTGAGACAATGTGGTCTCGTACTCCCTCCAACAATATCCTCCTCACCTTTGCCACTTTCTTTTGCCATGCATCAAGATTGGCAACATATGTAGCATCTGGCTTAGGAACAATTTTTTCAATGAATTCCTTCAAGCCATTGTCTTCAAGTACCACCTCCATCCTATCCTTCCAAGAAATTTAGTTTGAGTTGCCCTCAAGTGCATACTCTAACCTCAAGCCATTGAAATCCATTTCAATCTTGAATCGTCTATAGCACCAAGAAAGTCTTTCTGCAAATTCGAATTCTATCCACCAACAAACTTAGCTCCTGCTTCACTTCTGAAATTTCCTATGCTCTGATACCATGTAGAAATTATTCAATATTAATGTATATATTGGATTCACCTGATCTAACAATATGCTAAAGTTAAATATTGAATCACTTCTACAAATATTTGTGGAATTAAAAACATATTCGCCAATTACAATATCATGAAGAAATATCAATCACACACAACACAGATAATTTCCTGAGGAAATATTACAACTAAAAACCCCACTATATTATATTTTATATTATATCATGGATCATGAAAAAATTACATACAAAACTCCAATCACAAGAGCTCTCAGTGCATCAACTAATTGTCTCACATTGTCATACAAAAATTGGCAAATCACTTGCTCAATTTACTGTCTCCAGAGAGCCTGCCTCCATTGTGCAATCCCTGCTGAAATAAATCCTTGAATTGATACCTTCTTGCCTGCCTTGAATTTGCAATCCTCATGGGCACATCCAATGTGTGTGTGCTTGCATTGGTGCAAGCGAATAAAGTCACAACTGATAGTTTACTTCCCTTTCACCTATAACTCAACTGGGTCTCCACTGGATCTGACATGCATGCAGTTAATAATATTAAATCTTCAGTTTCATGTGAGACTACTAATTGTGAATTAATTAATAATTAATTCACTTGATCTCTCACTAGTGTATCTTCAGTTACAACTAGCACAACTAAGTTTAACCCACTTAACTGAGATAAACTACTTACAACTTTCACAACTCATGCACCACTGCACTTCCAACTCTATTACAACTCAAATCACTCAGTTACAACTAAGTCAACCCGCATGTCCCACCAACCAACCACTTAACTAAAAATTCACTTAGCTAACTGATTTTCCACTTCAGTTAACTATTTTCAAGTCCACATTGAGAATAGATTACAGTTTAATGTCCATCTATATCAATGGATAATAAAGATAGACGTGCATCTATAAATAGACATGCATTCTATAAATAGATATTCACATACATCCATAAATAGACATACACCCAAAAATAGCCTGAGGGCCCCACCCTAGTGTAGGTGCTTAACTTTCACTAGGATCCAAATTTCTTGTTGAATCTTAACAAAAATATGGAGAGCCAGAATGGAGATTCCTTGTCTGTAAGAGAGTGTTCCTAAAATATAAATAGAAGTAAGTCCTCAAGTGGGGGATCTAAATATATAGGGAGATATAAATCTTTAGGAAAAATTGTAAAGGTATGCTAGAAATGCAAAAACAAGGGAATGACAAGAAACATTGTAGATCTAAAACTCCTTAGAAAGTAAATGGATCTGATGATACTCCTTCTATAGAGGCAAAAACCACCTCAGATGATGGTGGGGATGTTTTCTTGGATTATTCAAGTACACATGTGGATTAAGAGGGATGGTTGATTGAATCAGGTGCATCCTTTCATATGACTCCCCATAGGGAGTGGTTCTGTGAGTACAAGAAATATGATGGTGGTGATGTCTTCGATGGAGATGAAAGGAAGACAAAAATCACAGGACAAGGAAAATTCAAGATGAAGTTGATAGGTGGAAGGATTATAGCACTTCCTATTGTTTCTTACATTCTAGGATTGACCAAAAATCTAATTTCTATAAGCAATATGGATGATGTGGGTGGAAAAACAATGTTCAAGAAAGATACCTACATGACGGTTTGAGGAGCATTGGTATTGATGACAGGAGTTCATATTAGAACTCTATAAAATATATTGGGAAGTATTTTATTGATGGGTGCAACAATTCTATTGTTCCTGAAAGTGGAGCAGAAAATATGGTAGTTTCTAGAGAAAAGACTATGTTGTGGCATCAAAGACTAGGACATATTGGAGAGAAGGGCCTTCGAATACTACAATGTAATGTTATGTTAGAAGGTATGCCTAATTTATCTCTGGATTTTAATTTTTGTGAACAATGTGTATATGGGGAGAAAAATCAAGTGAGGTTTTCCTCTGGTGCTAGGAGGGCAAAAGGAATATTAGATATTGTGTACACTGATGTGTTTGTACATAAGTCAGTTCCATCATAGGGTAAAGGAAAGGAATTTGATGATGCTCCTTCTATAGAGACAAAAACCACCTCAAATTAAGGTGGGGATGTTTACTTTGCTTCTTCAAGTACACATGTGGATCAAGAGGCATGGTTGATTGACTGAGGCTCATCCTTTCATATGACTCCCTATGGGGAGTGATTCTGTGAGTACAAGAAATATGATTCTGATGATGTATTCCTTGGTGACGACGGGAAGACCAAAATCATAGGACAAGGAAAATTCAAGATGAAGTTTATAGGTGGAAGGATTACAAAATTTTCCGATGTTATGTACATTCTAGGATTGGCCAAAAATGTGATTTGTATAAGAAAGATGGATGATGCAGGTGTAAAAAAAATGTTCAAGAAATATACCTACATCATGGTTCAAGGAGGATTGGTATTGATGAGGGGAGTTTGGGTTAGAACTATATCCAAGCTATTGGGAATTACTCTTATTAATTGGTGCAATAGTTCTATTGTTCCTGAAAGTGGAGCATAAATTATGTTAGTCTCTGGAGAAAATACTATGTTGTGGCATCAAAGACTAGGACATATTGGAGAGAAGGGCCTTCGAATACTACATTGCAATGGTATGGTAGAAAGTATGTATAGTTTCTCTCTAAATTTTTATTTATGTGAACATTGTGTATATGGGAAGCATAATCAAGTGAGGTTTTCCTCTGGTGCTAGGAGGGTAGAAAGGATATTAGATATGTGAATAATGCTATGTTTGTACCTATGTTGGTTCCATAACAGGGTAAAGCAATGCACTACATCTATTTTATAGATGATTTCTCGAGGAATGCATGTACATATTTCATTAGAAATAAATCTAAAGTCTTTGACAAGTTTAAATAATCTAATGCTCTGGTGGAAAACCAAACAACAAAAAATATCATGGTGTTGAGGACAAATAATTGTGGAGAGTTTTTCAAGAAAGAATTCAAAGATTTCTGTAAGAAGTGTGGTATATCACAATAGAATACTAATCCATACACGCCTTAGTAAAATGGAGTTGTAGAAAGGATGAACAGGACGTTGATGGAAAAGGAAAGGAAATTGCTCAGTGGTGCTGGATTAGGACATGAATTATAGGTAGAGGAAGTGGATATTGCATGTTACATGTGTAATAGATCACCTTCATCATTGTTAGAGGATAAGACTCCACATGAGGTATGGATTGGTAATAAACCCTCTCTCTCACATCTCAGAGTATTTAGCTGTGATGCACGCGGTACATGTTCTAAAGGAGAATAGAACCAAGTTAGAGTGTAAATATTAAAGGTGCATCTTTATTGGGTATAAGGATCATTTAAAAGGTTACAAGTTTTGGAGCCTAGAAACAAAGAAGGTTGTGTATAGTTGAGATGTAGTATTAATAGAAGTGAATGATGTAATGAAAGAGGAAGCCCTACTGAGGGAAAAGGAAACATATAATATAGAGTTTGAACTAAATAATGAAGAATCAAACTCTACATAAGAACGAAAATCAAAAGAAGAAGAATAACCACACACTCTGGTTTTTAGGAGATCATTTCGGGAAAGAAGAAAACCAGAAATGTATACTCCATCAAATTTCCTTTAAATTTTTTCTTTATCTATTACTGATGATGATCCTAGAACTATCAGGGAGGAAGTGGATTCAGAGGATGACAAACATTGGGAAAAGGCCATGGTTGAATAAATGACATCCTTGGACAAGAATGAGACTTAGGATCTGGTGGAGTTGTCGGCTAGAAGAAAACCCATTGGAAACAAATGGGTGTTTAAGAATATTAATGCAAAAGGAAAAGTGGATAAATAAAAAGCTTTGTTAGTAGTAATAGGTTATTCGTAGGTGTTGGGAATTGATTTTGGTGATATTTTTTCTCTTATTTGAAAATTAGATTTTATTAGATTAATTTTATCTATTGTTGTTACCTTTTATTTTTAGATATAATAGATGCATGTGAAGACAACATTCCTATGTGGGGATATGGAGGAAAATATTTTCTTGAAGCAACCAAAAGGATTTGTAGTGTAGGGTAAGAAATAAATATTATGCATGCTAAAAAAGTCTCTGTATGGGTTAAGCAATCACCAAGGATGTGGTATCAAAAATTTGATACATATATACAAGGACTTGGATTCATAAGGAGAAAATCAAATCATTGTGTTTATTTTAAATTAGTTGGTGATCATGTTATTTATTTGTTCTTGTATGTGGATGATAATGTTGTTGATTGGAAATGACAAAGAAATTATCTAGGATGTGAAGACCCAATTGTCCTCTAAATTCAACATGAAGGATCTTGTTGCTGAAAACCTTATTTTGGGAATGGAAATTAAAAGAGACAAGGAAAATAGGAAAATCTCATTAAATTAAAGGAAGTATGTCAAGAAAAATCAGTAGAGGAATAATATGCAAGATATTAATCTGGCAAAGGTTCCTAATCCCATACATGTAAATTTATCTACAAAACCGTGTCACAAGATAAATGAAGAGGAAGAGGATATGTCTCATGTTCCATATGCGAGTGAATTTGGAAGTTTGATGTATGCAATGGTATGTACCATACCATACATTGCACATGCAGTGGGAGTATTGAGAAGGTTTATGTCAAAACTAGGGAAGGAGCATTGGACAATAGTAAATCGAGTTTTCAAGTATCCACATGGCACTGATGATTATGGTTTGTGCTACCAAGGAAAACTGAGATTGGACAGAGTGTTGGAAATACATGGCTTTTTTTATGTAGACTAGGCTGGAGATATGGATTAGAGAAGATATACAAGTGGGTATGTGATTAACCTATTTTGAGGAATAATCACTTAGATAAGAAAGACACTATGTAGTGGAAAATTTAGCTACAAAAGCTAAATATATGGTAGCCACTCATGCAAATAGGGAAGAATTTTGGTTAAAAAGACTATGTTTAGGTATGGGTTTTGTAGAACAAGCTATAAGGATAGATTGTGATAGCCAAAGTGTAGTTTTGTTTGCAAAAAAGCTTGCTTATCATTCGAAGACACAACATATATATGTTTAGTATCATTTTGTGAGGGATATGGTTGAAAACAAAAAGGTGTTTCTAGAAAAGGGAGATGCTTTGAAAAAATTTCAATATGCATTGAAAAAATATGTGAGCACTGAAAAAGTCCCTTGGTGCAGAGAAAAAATGGGAATTATTGCCCTGAATTGTTTACTATGTACTCCTTTGGCCCCATACAAACAAAGTAAAAAACAATTGGGAGAATTTTTGGAATGTCTTATATTCTTTACATGAATTATATGCACCAAGAACAAAGGGGGGTTCAACGCAGCACCTCGAAATAATTTTTTTTGGGTAGTTTTTCCCATGGTTTTGTGCATGGTTTTATACATGATGGTTTTGTACATTCAGTCAAAGGAACTATGTTTATGTTATAATATAGGTTTAATGTATTAGGGGTTTATGAATGCTTCAACATGCATATAATTCATGTAACATTGAAAGGAATATAATTAAAAATCAATCTGGTTTTACAGGTTTTGGTTTCCAAGAGAAATATCTATGTGTATATTTTTCTATTCTTTCCATCATATATTTTCTATTTTTTAAGAATTTGTTTGCAATTATTATATGCACAGGGTTAAAACCTTTATTCTATGTCCTGCCAAGTAGGTAAGTTGTGAGAGACTAAACCCAGAGCTCTTATAGAATTATTATAATGTAAAGCATTATAGTTCGACTCACGAGCCCATGGTATAGGTGATGTGGTGAGTACCACATGGACCCGACCATGGCCATTTTGGCATCTTGGGGTGATGTGGAACCACTTGAGTGAGGTGGGGTCACCACGAGGGTACCATATGGGTGTTACGTGGAAATTTATTACCTATGTGGCAGGGATTAAATGACTAAACTTCCAATGAGCATAAATTTTGTTTCAGGCATAAGATCACGCTAAATTTTATATCACCGGAAAGGTCTTGATGAGCTTAATGTCATTGAATTATCAAATTTAATTTCCACTGACTTTGGGAAATGTGGATTTTGTATTCCCATTTCCATAATGAGACCATGAAGGTTGGGTTAATTGAAAGTAACACCACCCATTCAACCTAGAAAATCCAAGGGGGTGGGAGGGAGCGTTACAGAGTGGTATCAAATCATATGAGTTCAACACTTGTACTGGATAGGCTCAAGAATAGATTAAAGGAAAAGTTAAGGTTTAACACTAAACCTAAGGAGGCCTACATGAAAATAATTAAAATTCATCTTGATGATTAATTTTTCATCATTCTTATATTGTCTGTTATAAAGGTCAATATATGATTTTAAACTTGCAAAGGTAATGGGTGTTAATTTTTGTAAAATGTTGATTTTAAATGTACTGATGAGTATGGGTATAAACTTGTTGATATTCTCTTTAAATTATTGGAATGTGTATTGAACATAGAATCTGACTAGTAATTATGTGTTGAATGCATGCATTTATATCAAAATTGTGAATAGATGGAATGGTAGATTCTAATATGCTAGTTTGTTTTCTAACTAATTTTTAATATTGTAGTTGTTTTGGATACTATTATTGGAAAATGGATAATTTATAACTTAGTGATGATGTGAATATAGACATAATAATATGCACTTTTATCTCTTATAATATGTGGATGACATGAATTCCAAATGTGTGACTAGAAACAGATAAATATAGATTAGGTTTCTATGTTTTGTGTTGGCATGGAAATGTAACAGAGTCAATTTATTTATGTTGATATAAATAAAAATTGGTTGTGTGTGACAAAACATAAGAAGACTTAATTACAACAAGAATTAAAAGCATGGACAACAATATGGTATAACATAACATGGAAAAATTCCATCATGAGAAAGAAAGGGAAGCTCCCCTAATAGAGTAGAAAACCTCGGGATCTTGAAAGATGAGCCGAAGAGTTGCAAGGAAGAAAATAAAAGGCTTATTAGAAAAAAGAGTAGGAAATACTGAAAAAAAATGTTGCTAAAGAACTTGTCATACATGCACGGGATGTTAGAATAAACTTCAACCTCTAGAGATATAGAAGAATGTTATCATGACCAGGTCAAAGAGAAATATTGTAAGACTGAAGAGAAAATAAAGTGAGTTTCATGTTGGCACTATGGAGAGGAACATATACCGAGATATTGTCCTAATGATAGTGAAAGAAGAAAAATAAGAATAGTATATGTGAACTCCAAGCACATTAAATTGAAACCAGTAATGTCAAGAGAGATGAGGGAGCACCCCCTCAAGTTCTTATAAATATTGAAAGTCCCTTCTTGAACTATTTCGAGGGATGCTAGAATTTTTATATTGCTATAAACCTTGGAAAAAACTTTGACAAAAATTTGTGCATATAATTGCGATAGACACACTAAACACCAGAACTCGAGGGATTGAGTTTTTTGAGGGGTAATGAATGATGGATTTTTTTACAAGTCTTTGTCATCATAGTTGGCTTCATATTTTCTCTTGTTGTTTTTGGTTTTTAAATTTGAGCATGGCAATGTTGCTTATATTTTTTTCATATGTTTTGTAATATGGTTTTTCTTTGTTTTTGTGCTTTCTTCTTTCCTTTTGTGGTTGGTCATGGTTTTTTGTTGTGTGTGGGGAAGGAAATAAAAGGATCTCTGTAGAAGAGCTTAAAAAAACCAAACTAGAAGTGTCAGACCCTAATTAAGCCATGTATAAAAGATAACGTGAAGTGGAAGGCGTTGAAATTGGAAACAAGAAACAATGAAATTGGCAACTAGGAATGAAATCTAGAAAATGGCTCCCATAAATGGTACCATATGAGGCTTCTGATTTAATTTTCACTTAATTAAATTGGAAGAAAATTTGTAGTTTCATCCCATGGCAGCTTGTATTAGTTATCTAAGTCAAAATGACTGAGTTAGCTTAGAAAATTCAAGTTGAGGGTCAGACAGGATGCATGTAGAGTGATTCCATGATTTAAGGGGTTCTAGTTGTAGTTATGCATGAGTTGTAATTAGTTAACTCAATAAATTGAGTTAAAATCACTTTAACTAGTTCTAACTGAGTGATGATCTAGTAAGAGGTCTAGTGAATTAAATATGATTTAATTCACAATGAGTGATCAATTAGTTAACTGATAATTCTCTATAGATAATTTTTTCATGTCATTTTTGAGGAAGACCCAGTTGAGACAGAGGTTAAAGGGAAGATAACTATCAATTGTATAATTAGAAAATTGTACATGTCAGTTATAGAGACAACTGGAGGCATGGTAAGGATTTCAAAATTATTCCAAGGGATTTTCCTATTTAATAGGGCCTTAATTTCTCAAGGAATTTGTGAGCAAGGCATGCTGAGAAGAGGCAGAGAATTGGCTAAGTATTTATCCGATTTTTCCTAGATCAATGTCAGACAATTGGCAAAGTGCAGGAGTTCTCATGTGACATAAAGAATTATATTGTTTCATGATCCTTGACTTTATACAATATACAGATAGCGGGGTTTTAGGCAGCGTGATTTCCCCTCATACATCTTTTGTTGTGTGATTGATTGTCTCTTTCTCTTACTTGTTTATGTGATTGTGCGATCGTGTTATGTTTCCACAAATTTTAGAATGGATTCAATATCTTATTTTAGTTTATCATAAGATTAGATTCAATCTTGTGGTTATATTTTCTACATGGTATCAAAGCATTAGGAATCACAATAAGAAGAGAAGAACATATTTTGTTTTGATCAGGTTCAAATTTGTAGAATTATTCTTTGGTATCCAGCGACAGAGTAAGATGTCTTTCAATGGTTTGAGACTCGAATATGAACTCGAGGGAAATTCAAATTATATTTCATGGAAGGAAAAGATGGAGGCAGTGCTTGAGGATAATAAATTTAAGGCTTTCATAGATGTTGATGTTCCGAGGACTGAAATAGTAGATGCTCAACTTCTTGATACAGGGAAGAAGAATGTTGCGAAAGCAAGAAGGATATTGTTAGAGGGAGTTCGAGATCATATTGTATCAAGTAGCCATGGGAAGGAGACTCCATATTCTATGTGGAAGGCCTTGACAGTTCTGTTTCAGAATAGTAGTGACCACAGTAAATTGGAGTTGAAGGACAAGCTTAGAAAGATCAAGATGGAGGAGGGTGAGACAATACCAACATACTTGACAAAGTTCACTCAATGTCGATATGAGCTAGGAAGTGTTGGTGTGATAGTAGCCTGAGATGATTTGGTGAGCCTCACTCTTCTAGGCCTTCCCAAGAGTTGGCATATTTACCAGGAATCTATGAATGGGAGGGATAAGTTACCATATTGGGTGTGTTCATGGTTCGACTTGGTAATAGAAGAGATAAGGCAGATCACCAAAGACGGGACCTATGGAAAAGAAAAAGAGGAATTTTTTTCATTGGTGGGAAAATGAAATAAAGCCAAGGAAAAGAAGTCACAAGTGAAGAGGGAAAGAGATAATTGTCCAAGATCAAGTGTTTTCACTATCATGAGCATGGGCACTATGTCTCAATTTTTCCATAGAAGAAGGAAAGCAAGAAGGAGCCTGCAGTTGCAGTGGGTGAAGCGCTAGCTTCACTGTTGGAGCTCAATTTTACTTTCATTGCATTCATGGCCATCACTATAATGGGATGCATGTGATATCTGGATAGTGGTGCCTTGTTCCATATGATGGGGAATAGATCTCTCTACATTGACTTGGAGGAGAAAGACCTCTAGTAGAACATATATTTTGGAGATGATGAAAGGTATAGCACGACTGACATAGGTACAGTTACCTTTCATAGGGAGTCTGGCTCCCCTCTCAGACTGATAGATTTTTTTTATGTTCCAGGACAAAGGAAGAATCTTGTCTCTGTAACATTATTGGAATACCGTGGTTATGATGTCATATTTAGAAAATGAAAAATTTTCCTTAGACACATCACCACGGGACAAGTTAAACATATCAGTGGAAGAGTCAAGAACTTGTATGCTCTCGAGGTTGAGGATGCAAGTAAAGATTTGAGGATAAAAGTAGAGGTTAGTGACTAGGTGGTTGAGAGGGAGAAAAAATTACCTCTCAACATGCAGTCTCAGAATGCTATGGAGCAGCCACAATTGGAGAAGTAGAGAGGAGACCGAGTTGATGCGTCCACTCAAGTAGAGACCTCTAGGAGGGGGGGATTTTGAGCCAGATGGGCAGAGGGAACACATGCATCCATACCTCCAGGTGAGAGGTGGGGCGATGTGCAGATATAATCCCAAGAGAAGAAAGTTGGGTAGGATCCAGTGATATGGCATGTATCATGGATCGAAATTCGCTACGAGGAGCCCACAGTACATAGTAGTAGGAACGATCAATTGGATTGACGCAGCCATATGTCAGGAAGACACAAATCAGATTGATAGATGTCAAATACTGGAGCACAAATCAGAGTTGGCAGTAGTGTAGAGGGAACATAATCAGAGTCAGTAGCAACATAAATATTTTAGTAGACAATGCAGTAACTGGTATCAGTCAGAGAATTTGATGACAGATGCATCATACTGATTCAATTTCTTGGAGGCTATTTAGTTTCAAGACTTGCAGGAGAAAAAAACATTAGAGAAGTGTTGCAAGCAAAACATTCCAAAGGCACCATATTGGGATAGGTTGAATTCCTTTCTTGTTGAGAGGGAGTGTTGATGGCATCAAGAAACAGTGAAATTGGCAACCAGAAATGAAATCTAGAAAATGGCACCTAGAAATGGTACCATATGAGGCTTCTGATTTAATTTTCCCTTAATTAATTTGGAAGAAAATTTGTAATTTCATCTCATGACAACTTGTATTAGTTAACTATGTCAGAATTACTGAGTTATCTTAGGAAATTTGAGTTGAGGGTTGAAGAGGATGCATGTTTAGTGATTCCATGATTTAAGATGGTCTAACTGCAGTTATGCATGAGTTATTAGTTAACTCATGAAATTGAGTTAAAATTAGTTTAACTAGTTCTAACTGAGTGATGAGCTAGTAAGAGGCCCAGTGAATTAAATATGGTTTAATTCAAAATGAGCGATTAATTAGTTAACTGATAATTCACTATAAATAGTTGATGCATGTCAGTTCCGAGGATGACCTAGTTGAGACAGAGGTTAAATGGAAGATAACTATCAGTTGTATAATTAGAAATTTGTATAGGTTAATTATAGAGTCAGCTGGAGGCCTAGGAAATATTGTGCAATTATTCTAAGTGTTTTTCATATTTAATAGGGCCTTAATTTCTCAAGGAATGCGTGAGCAAGGTAGGTTGAGCAGAGGCATAGAATTGGCCAAGTATTTGTCCATTTTTTCCTGGATCGGTGTCAGACAGTTGGTAGAGTGTAGGAGTTCTCATGTGAGAGAAAGCATTGTATTGTTTCATGATCATTGAATTTATACAATATACAGATAGTGGGGTTTTAGCAAGTGTGATTGTATGATCATGTTTTGTTTCTTAAATTTTTAGAAGGGATTCAGTATCTTGTTTTAGTACATCATAAGATCAGATTGAATCCTGTGGTTATATTTTCTACAGAAGGCATGTGTGTGTGTGTGTTATATCTTTTTTGAATATAAGAAATATTTGAAATTGAACTAAAGGTGTGAGGATACTAATTTGTCCTAAATTCCATTAGTTGAGAACCATCATAGTAATAAAATAATTGATTAATATTTAAAAATATGATCAACGTGTGAATGGTATGAAATAAAATTGGTACGTACCATGTTTTGGGTAACATAGTGAGGCTAC
Source organism: Pinus albicaulis (assembly GCA_034641835.2). Taxonomy (NCBI): domain Eukaryota; kingdom Viridiplantae; phylum Streptophyta; class Pinopsida; order Pinales; family Pinaceae; genus Pinus; species Pinus albicaulis. Next base: position 25,668,672 of record MU968411.1, read on the forward strand.
TTAATGGGTTTCATGCCATATGGAACAACTACGGGAACGTGGGCATGAATGACCTATTTCTAATAATTATCAGTATTAATATGTTACATTAGTGCTCTTGATATTGTTATGAGCATGAATGAAAATGATAAAGGTTGGAAACTAACAACGTATGAATAACATGGATGAGCACATGTTGGGATTGAATGAACTACTAATTATTGCAATAATAGGAATGTGACATAAACTAGTTGGACACATTAAAAGGCTTCAGCTAAAAGTATTGGTAATGATAACCAAGTTAAAAAGGCAAAGGAACGGAATTGGGTGAGAATTCCTTTAGTTGAAATTGAGAATTGTTGTTTCAAAATAATGCATGCTCTTCATAGATACTAGCAATTTTTCCTAACCCTAATAATGTTTGGCATATCTATGTCCTATATTTCATGAATATGTTAATGATGAAGGGAATGTATGTGATATCATTTCATTTTACTAGTCATTTTCAAGAATCGTCCCAATGGAAGGATGATCGGTTAATGTTCTTAAAAATCTAATGATTATATGTGTGTGATGTTTGGGATAAAATTATGAGGTTATCCAATGATATCCCCTATTGTGTAATGGATCCATCAAGCAAGTGTGAATTCTTGTTATTAACAATTATTATTCTCATGTTCTTAGGACATATATTTTCCATTTTTATATTATGTTTATGACAAAAAAATGTTGAATATTATATCAAAAAGTATACTAACAACTAATAAAATTCCTTGGTCAAATCATAAGGCACACATGCCACTGAATAGTAGCTTGGTTTGATGAAAACAATTCATTTATTACCACCACCAAAGTGCTAGCTAGCCACTTATATCCTTGCTAAAAAATAACACTTCCCTTGTTGTAGATGTGATGATATGGGCTTTGTGATGATAATGGAGTTGTGACGATATTGGAGTTGTGATTACATAGGATTTGTGGGGGTAAATCATATTCCTATAGAAAAAAATACTACCTTGCTTTTAGCACCCATAGTCAATGGAAGGTGAGTGAGAAGGGGGGGCTTATTGGGATGTATGAAAACACTACATGAAGCAATATTATATTTTCCATTAAGTACTTCCCATGGTGGTGGAACTCAATGATATCCGCTCAAGGATTGAAATATACAAGAATATTTCATAGAGGAGTATATACGTCATTGAGTGCTTCCATTGGCAGTGAAACTACTCAGTGAGATGGATTTGAAGATGAAGTTGGAGGAAGATCACATGGATCTATGGAGCATATACACCACTGAGTGTTTTCTTCAACTGATATACCACTGAGTGAAGCTAGATGAAGACTGCATAGCGATAGTTATTAATTATCAATTTAAAGAAGTTTCTGTTTAAGTTACAATTTAATATGTTTTAAATTTTTCATGATTGATCTCATAAGACTCGTGTACTTTTGATGAACTACTAGATTGTCCAACGTAAATATATGAGGTTGACTGCAAAAAAACAACATTATCTTGATAACATCAGAGTGCACCACATCAACATAATAGAGTTGAATACCTCAAGAAATAGGCCATTGCAATGGTGTTGTAAACCTATGATATGCATTGATTATCAGATGCCATGACTAATATTATTGTGTTATTAAAGCAAGGGAGAGAGATTCCTTGGTTATGAAGACTATTAGAGGAAATTTTAGCCTAAAAATGCCCACGGAATTTTCACATAATTTCTATGTCAAAATATGTAAACCAATCAAAATCCTTTAAATTTAAAAAGAGGCACAAGTAAATATTTTGGAGGGAAAACAAGAAAATTTAATTTTTTAATTGTAGTTTTGGTTTATCTCCTTATCGGTTTACTCAAATTTCAAGTGTAGACATTCATTGGATGCAAAGTTAAATTTTCCATCCAACGATTACCCATTATGAATATTTTTGAGAAGATCCACATTGATAAAAATTGAAGATACATTAAAAAAGCATGTTCAACACGCTTTTTTGATGTATCTTCATTTCACACTTTTTTAATGTATCTTCAATTTTTATCAATGTGGGTCTTCTCAAAAGTGTGCATAATGGGTACTTGATGGATGAAAAATTTAATTTTGCATCCAATGAATGTCTACACTTGAAAATTGAGCAAACCTCTAAGGATATAAGCCAAAAATACAAATTAAAAAAGTAGTATTTTTATTTTCCCTCGAAAATTCATAACTCTTATTTTATTATTTTAACTATTATTTTATTATTTTCCCTTAGGAGGCCACTTTTAGGTTGAAATTTCCTCTAATGTTTATTATGAGAGGAATCCTTTCCAAGGGATGGATTGCCCAAGGACTAGGAAGAGAAGGAGATGTTTGAACTTGGAAGGTGTGTGATTGCAAGGAAGAGTAAAATTGAAGGAAATTGGTTTCAAAAGGTCATGTGCATATTTAGTGGGATCAAACATACATTGGGGAAGAAATGAGACAAGTTAGTTCCTGTGAAAATATTGGGACAATATGGTTGGACATTAGAGGTGGATCATGCTCTGGAATCAAGTAATCGAGCAGGAAAAGGTGCAATGGAAGCACTATGAACTAGATGAGGCCACTTGGAAAATGGTTGATTGAATGGGGTATCTTACCCATTTTTTTACCGCATAAATGAATGTAAAACATTTGTGTATATAAATCTCCGTTGAATTTGTGTGTGGTTATAGAGCAACGAGGAAGGTATTCCTTTAAGTGGGTGGGATTTGCAATAGCTCTTTTGGTTTCCCATCATGTAAATATTATTAGGTATAACTATCATTGTAAATAATTAAAAAAATATAAAAATTATTCAGGAAGGACATGGATTCAAAGTTGTGAGGAGGAGAGAATTTGTTTGGGAAACTTCCAAACTAAAAATTTTACATATATTTTTCCACCTATGTTCCTATTGAATTAACGGAAAGTTGGTACAAGAATTTAAAAATGAAGTATGGGCTCCTAGTCAAGGATGAGATCATTCTACTTTGCGGGAAATGTTGGCATCATCAACATGCAAAGAAAGATAGAAAAATACAAAAAGAAAAGTATGCACAAGAGATATAGAGAGTTTTTTTTAGAATGAGAGCACACAGCGGGAGATTCATTAACCGCATAAGAACTAGATAGAAAATTCTACAGTGACATCAAGGAAAAGACTGGGATAACTCAAGAAAATTCTTAGGTAATGGTTCAAGGGCAATCCAGTGTGCGTAAATAAAGGAAAAAGACAAGTGCTTGCTTAACAGAGGAGTCATAGTGGGTTAAAAATCGTATTAGGTTTGTAGGTGGAACCACTATGTGATCTCTATATTCTTGTATGGTTTGGTTGTTTGGTTGTTGTACATTTCCCTTGAGAACTTCACTCCTTGGGATTTGAATTTGGCTTGGGGGTGGTCAACACCAAGAAATAATTGCAGTTAAACTAACCTATGGTTGGGCGGAGAGTGGAAGTATCTCCCTAAGTTTCCAGTCATTCCATCATTAATAAGATAAGTATTTATTCCTATGTATATGGTGTCATAGATGATAATGAGTAATCTTGAAATATCTAGGTAAGAATTTTGTATTTATTATATATTTATGGTTGAGTAGCTAACATGTGTATTCGTGGTGGATATGAGATTCCTAAGCTATTTTTTTGTAGCCTTGGTAATTTAGTTGCAGGTTTCCTAATATTTCTATGATGGCTGGTATGAAAACTATCTATAATTAACCTATTTTTTCATATTTTTAGCATTTTATTTATTCCTAATTTAGATAACTCACAATTATAAACTTGATAGTGGTTCATATTTTTAGTATCTCATATTATGTGTTAGGTGTATGGATTAGTTTTACTTCTAAAATATTGTTGATACCTCTATTTGAATATAGTGAGTTATTTTCTGTATATTCCTTCGTGTTCATTATGAATTTATGGACCTATGTGTTTTTATTATCCTATTAGGTTATATAGTCATTACATGAATATGCATAGTTGCTTAATATGCCTCAACTAACTAGTTATGGTACGAGGTTTCTATAATGTGCCATGTTGAAAATATCATGGTCCATTACTTTTTTAATACTATATACTCCCTTTGAGAGGAGGAAGTAGTTAGGTGCATGGATGATAGAGGTTCCTTAATTGGTATGATATAGTATGTGATTGGATTTACCTGAGATATTCATCAAGAACAAATTTATTTCCATGGCCATGTGTGATTAATTGATGCATTTAACTAGGCTTTTACAGTGTGTGAAATCCCATGGTTTGGATGATATAATTATTAAGGCTCTTTGTTTCCTAAACATCAATAAAGCTTGTTGTTAAAATGTTGAATATGGTATGCAAAGAATTAGATGGATTTCTGTTGTATATGACTGATTATTTACCTTATTTCAATTATGGTATAATAGTGAAATAATGCAAGGTACATTAGGAAATATGATGAAAATGTTTATAAATTTGATAGTAAGATATGATGTTTTTGTAAGTGAAACTATAGTTGTGTTAACCATGCATTGGCTTCTTCAATGCCTATTAGTAGGTGAATTTATACCTCTATGAAAATATCTTTTTTTTTTTAGCACTAGGTTTAATGGTGTTTGCTATGAGAATGTGTTTCTATGATTGTAGAGGTTCTGGGAAAATCCAAGCTCCTAGGAGAACCCTGGCCCAATCACTTAATTGCTTGGAAATTTTATTAAACGAAATAAGGCAAAATTCGCCTTGTATTCAGGCCTAGTAAATAGACGCAAAGCATATATCTGAGGGCAGATGTATCAAATGGGATCTAGATACATTTTGGAATATGAATATATGAGGTTCATCACGAAGGAACCCTTGTGGAGTACCTAGATTCATTTGAGTCCCAGATATATTTGTTATGAGTCAAGTGTAGGTGCATATGGAGTGGGCCTTACTTGGGCCAAGTCATTGAAAAACCAGATATATCTGGGGTGGCACCCAATGTAAGGTCCCACCTTATCTACCATCATTATTAGAGATAAATATTATATTAAATCAAAATGCGATATTTTTTTTTTGTAGGACATAAAAGTTAATTCAAGGTTATATATATATTTTTATTCGTATCCTTTACACTACACCCTAAATTCTACTAACTTATCCTCAAAGCTACAAGGTTCAAGGTTTATCAAGCTCCAAAGCATAAAACCATAATACTTGCTTCTAAAGACTAAAATCACCTTTAAAATATAAATTATTTTGTGGGATGAATAAATGTCAACCTTTATAAACCACAATTTACAAGAAGCTAATTGTTAATTATGTTGTAATTAAATGTGTTCAAGAGTGACTAATTTGATTTTGTTCTAAATAACATGTTTATGAATTATTTTCTTAAAAGGATAATTCAAATTATATAGGGTTGGTATCAAATAATTAGGAATTCATATGTGATCTAATATCTCAACAAATTACTTACCCCAATTTTGACTTTTCAGCAGGACCCTTTAACTCAATGGAATTATTACGCTAGAAACACCTTGGTTGCAAATCCTAAATTAACTTAAGAATTTTTTTATGGATAATTAATAAACGTAATTAGATGCAACCATTGAACATTATGACAACCAATTTACAAGCATGAAATGTACAACCATTGAGACATTTTTTCAAACACTTACAACCATTATCTCTTTAACGTGTTTTCACAACAATTAGCTAACATGAATCCAAAATTACACGACTTCATTTTTTTTTGTGAGTAATGCCAATAATTGAAATCAAGATATAAATATACTATCAGCCATATTCATTGTTGAATCTATACCAATAAATGAATATAAATATTTAGGAATTTTGCACATAGCTCACAACGTTGTAAGGTACATCCACTGGGGAATTTTGACAATCAGTTGGTAGTCATAAAACAAGTTGCCATAAAGTTATTTAAATTTTCAAAGTATTAACCATTTAGAATTTAAACACGATTTCCAAGTGGTTAGCCTATATTATATTCATCAGTATAAATTATCAAGCAAATCAAATACAAAAAGAACCAAACTACAAAACAAAACAACAAGTGGTTCCTACATGCAACAACAAATCTGCAAAACAAATAAGATTTGGGAATCAATGTCTGAAAACTTGATTTTTGAAATCAAAGCTGGGGTGAAATGGTCTATTGGTATGGATACCCCCTGAAGTTGAGCTGAATCACAACAGGGATGCCCAGAAATGTGATTGTTCAAAACAACAACAACAACAAAAAATTCCTGCAATCTCATTTATGACTTCTGTCAAACACATAGTATGCAAACTTATCTAGAGCTATAGAAAGAGGAGGAAAAACTGAATTTAAGCCATTAAAATGTTTTATTCTAATTAATGGAAGCCTACATTCTTCATCCATTAGGACTTGTTGCTAATCGATTCAACAGTACACAAGAAAATACTTCTACAACCATTAAAAAATTTCTTCACATTTGGTGTGCAACAATTCATATACATGCAAGTCTCAACAAACAACGAAACCAAAAAAAACTATGAAATGAACTACAAAAATACACAATATAATTCGATCCACATACCTTACAGTGAATTTGCACAACTCCAAAAGGATGGACGTATGCTCCAGCTCCAACAAGAGTATGCTCCAACGCCAATATCCTCACCAACTCATTATGAACCACCCGGTTCTCCTCCCAACCATATCTAGGAAGAACTTCTCCCCCTGGAACCCCCAAGCTGCAAAAGCTCACATGTAGTACCAAAATACAGCAATAGAGATATATGCAAGGCAAACTAAGGAAGATAGTTTTCACTTCCTCCAAATACCACTCATGTTCAACCTCAATAGATGGAGATACTTAGTAGTTTAGTAAGGATTTCAGATTTGTTTTGGAAGTAATTGGATACTCTCCAGATCTCTCCTTCTCACAATGTTCCTCAAGTCTCTTTCCTCTTGGCATCACCCTCCTCCCCCATGTGAGAATACATTAGACTCATATATAGGAGGAGCAACAAATTCTTGTCATAAAGGAGGAGTAATCTGCATGCATTTTATTCCATTTAGATGAGTGTAACTTATGCCATTAAGGGGAGTCATGCATGCCTTATTTAAGGAGATTGTAACCTCTACATTAAAGAGAGTGTAAGAGGAATATTTTATGACATATCTTTAATGAGTGTAAGAGGAATATGACATTCTTTAATGAGTGCATAAAAGAGAGTGTAATGTAATATTTAAAATAGAGAGAGTTACGTAGAGTCATGAGAGTCATGAAGGAGAGAGGTGTAAAGTGATTGAATAGATGAAGTTAATTTGCAATTCCATTTTAATAAAATATCATAGTCTCATAAAAGATAATGATAATATTAATAATATAGAGGATCACGTCAATATTGAACTATTAGGATTGATTAATGATAAGCTAACTGAATTTCCTTCAACTATGCTTGATTGCCAATTTATGCAAGGAGATTTACTATTTTTGGAAAGTCATGCTTGAGATGCTAGATAAGAATTTCTATCTCTAGAAAGTCATTCCAGAATTGTCAGATTTATATTTTATTTAAGGAATTTTATCAATGAGTGGTATTTTTATTTCCGAGAATAGGCGTTCCACACCCCTATTTCATGCATCTCTATGCCTTAGTAGATTGAGGACTCCGTGCCCTGATATAATCCAAAGATCCAACATTCCACAACTTGATCTTTTTACATATTTAGAACTCCGCGCCCTAAATATACAAGACTCCACATCTTTATATTTCTTGGATTTAGGACTCCATGCCCTAATATCCATGTTCTCTCATCTATTGTGCTTTGAAACTTTGCGTTTCTCCTTATGGTACTGATTGTGAGCATTTACCCATTTGATGGTTCGTTGGTAAGGCCTTTTTTGAAGACCTACACACATCAAAATATCATAGATCAAAGGAATCATATGAATTTGATAATGATATTAACTTAATCACATTTTACCAAGAATGGTGCATGACTTCCAAAGTCTTTTAGGTTTTGAAGAAATGACTTCCACCATCATTCATAATTGAACATCCTTGTTGGAAAATGACCAAGTCCCCTACCACATCCTTCTCAGTACAATGTTAGAGATATATATAATCATACAAGTAATGTCTCATCCATAAATCATAATTTAACCATATGTTCCACATAACCATGAGCATCCATGGGTCTATGTGTCTCAATCCAAGATCACCATCCATTTCATACACATGATACATAAGTCAGATGCAAAAAGAGAAACATACGCATAAAACCATATAAAACACATAATAAAATATACCACACACAAGGGAAAATAGAACTATATAAAACATTTTTCCCAAATCAGTGATCAATCTTCCAAACATAAACATAAGAGAAAATATAACTATATATATAAAACATTTTTACCCTATCCAGTGATGAATATTTCATATATAAACATAAGAGGAAATATAATTTTGTATATAAAACATTTTTCCTCAATCTAGTGATCAATATTCCATATATATAACTCATCAAAAATCACCCTTCATAGGAATGAAAAAACTATACTAGGAAAAATAGGACAATACATACTCCCTTCTTGGAGTAAACATGGCCCGAAGTTTGACTAAACAAGAAAGGAAACTCCAGATGCATAGAAGATTCATCTTCCCAAGTGGCAGACCTAGGATTGCATGGGTCCCATTGGACCTTTACTTGGTCCACCATGAGACGTCTGAGTTGTCGAGTGCGATGGTCCAAAATGCAAACTGGCTCTGCCTTCAGAGTCCCCTCAGCTATTACCTGTAATTGATTCCAATCTAAAATGTGAGAAGGATCATGAACATAATTACACAACACTAAAATATGAAATACATCATGCATGCGATGAAAAAATAATGGTATAGAAAAACAATATGCCACAAGTCCTATCCTTTTGATGATCTCAAAAGGCCCAACAAATCAAGGAGAGAGCTTAGATATTTTCCCAAATGTAATAGATATTTTCTGTAGTTTTACTCAAAGAAAAACAAATTCCCCTTCTTAAAAACTATGATCCATTCTATGCATATCAACATAGCTCTTTCATCTATCATGTGCCTCCTTTTGTATTTGTCTTATACGACACACTTGTTCTTCCATTTCTTGAAGAATTTCAGGACCTATTGAGATTCTGTCCTCTAATCTATCCCAAATTAAAGGTGTTCTGCATGGTATTCCATACAATAGCTCATAAGGGGCCATATTAAGAGAGCGGTGATAACTGTTATTGTAAGAAAACTCCACTAGAGGAAGATAATCTTCCCACTTAGATTGTTGATCCATTACATACATTCTAAGCATGTCCTCCAACACTTGATTTAATCTTTCAGTTTGACCATCAGTTTATGGATGATAAGTTGTACTAAAATTTAATTGTGTCTGAAGGGAACCTTGGAAACTAGTCCAAAATCTTCCTACAAATATAGAGTCCCTGTCTGATATGATTTTCTTAGAAAAACCATGAATTCTAACGATCTCCTTTATAAATACTTGTGTTATTTCAGCTATTTTTAAGTACCTCTAATAGGTATAAAATGGGCACTCTTAGTAATCTTATCCGCCACCACCAAAATGGAGTTATGCCTTTTGGTTGTTTCAGGTAATTCAACAATAAAATCCATAGTTATTTCTTCCCATTTGGACTCAGGAATTTTATGCAGCTGTAACAATCCTGCTGGATGACCATACTCTGCTTTAACTAGCTGACATTCCAAACTCTTTGCCACAAACTTTTTCACATCCTTCTTCATGCCCGTCTAAAATAAATCTTTCTTTAAATTAGCATACATATTTTGGACCCACAGGTGAGCCATATATACTGTACTATGAGCTTCTTTCGAAATGAACTCACGAAGCCCATCTTGATCTGGGACTACAATCCTTTGCATAAATCTCACCATACCATCATCATCACAAGAATAGCCTTCTACCTTGCCTTTATTAGCCTCCTCCCCACAAAGAGAAACTTTAACTTACTTACACCATTCATCTACATTTTTTTCCCTCAAGATGTGCTCCCGTAAATCAATATTCAATGGAATTACTGAAAATATGCGTGGCCTTCGACTAAGTGCATCAAATACTTTGTTCAATGTACCCTTGATGTAATTTATTTAAAAATTATATTCACTTAGAAGTTATGACCGCATTTTTTGTCTAGAATTAAGATCACTTTGTTTAAATATATGTTGCAAACCTCTATGATCTGTTTTCAATTCAAATTTCTTGCCCACCAGATAATGTCGCCAAAGTCGCAAGGCCTAAACCATGGCTGCTAGTTCCAGATCATGGGTTTCATAGTTTTATTCATGAGGCCTTAACTTCCTAGAGGCATATGCAATCACCCTACCGTCTTATGATAAAATTGCACCCGATCCTTCTTTTGACGTATCTGTACATACTATAAATGGTCTATCCATATCTGGAACCTTCAATATCAGAGTTGTAGTCAAACATTGCTTGAGCTTGGAAAAAGCTTCCTCACACTAATTTTTCCATTTAAATCATGCTCCCTTCCTAAGAAATGAAGTGATTGGGCTGGATGTTTTTGAAAACCCTTCCACAAATATCTGATAGTATCCTGCCATACCCATAAAACTATGCACTTCATGTGCATTATAGGGTGTTGGCCATTCTAAAATTGCGTCGATCTTTGCTAGGTCAACAAAAATTTCTTCACTGGATATAATGTGTCCAAGAGAATGAATTTTTGATTGAAAAAAAGAACATTTGGAAATTTTGGCATAAAGTTTATTTTCTCTTAAGCATTGCAATGCCACTCTTAGGTGTTGCTCATGCTCTTCTGGGGACTTTGAATAGATTAGTATGTCATCAAGAAAAACTTGACAAATTTGTCCAAGTAATTCCAAAATACACCATTCATCAGACTCATAAAAATGCCTGGGGCATTAGATAACCCAAAGGGAACAACCACGAACTCATAATGACCAAAACGAGTTCGAAAAGCGGTTTTGGAAATATCCTCTTCTTTAACTCTAAGCTGATGATATCCTGATCGAAGATTGATCTTGGAGAATACAGTGGCTCCCTTAATTTGATAAAATAGATGATCAATGCGAGGAAAATTATATTTATTTCAAATAATTACTCGATTCAATTGCCTATAATCAACACATAACCGAAGAGGTCCATACTTCTTCTTTACAAATAGCACAGGAGCTCCCCAAGGTGAAACACTAGGTCTAATCATACCTCGATCCAATAACTATTGAAGTTTCACTTGCAACTCACGAAGTTCAACAATAGAAATTTGGTAGGTAGATTTGGATATAGGTTCGGTGTCGAGCTTAAGCTCAATGGAGAATTCAATCTTACACTTTGGAGGTAAACTAGGCAACTCCTCTGAAAAGACATCAGAGAATTCTAAAAGGAAAGGATATTATTCAAATGATGAAATATATCCCTCATTTAATGTCATTACAACATACATATGAAATTTTTTCCTAAGACTTCACTTCATCTGCAAGAATGAGATAACTCTTAAATAAATAGGTCTTGTTTTCTCATGGAGAACCCTAGTTTGACCCTCATCACTCAAAAACTGAATTGTTTTGTTTCGATAATTGAGCATAGCCCAACGGGATTCAATCCATTCCATCCCAATTATCACATCATACTAACCAATTGGCATCACATAAATATTCACACGTGTGACACACACTCATAGGTCTAAAGGGCACTCTTTCACTAAGCATTTAACCTTTTGAGATTGTCCTAAGGCCATCTCAACTTGATCAAAATCATCTTGCTCTATTACCAATAATTTACATTTCAATAAAGCATTAGGAGAAATAAAACTTTCAGTTGCACCAAGATCAATCAAAATAGTAATAACCATACCATTTAGCTTACCAGATGCTTCAAGCACAATAGATTGATGCTCGACTTGGCGATTCTCCAACACTGCATGAATCCTATGGACTCTACCCATATCTCTAATAGTGGCTTGTTCCTTCTCTGATTGTGCTTCAGCCTTCTTTTCAGGTAAATCTCTCTCATAATGAGGTTCTTCACAAGTCCAAAATCCATTAGTGGGAGCAACTTTCATAAATTTGACCCTTTTATTAGGTGATTCTTGAGTGTGACTACTAGTTTACTGAAGTTGTTGCCTTGAATTATTTCCTTGGTTCTTAAAAGTATGATTCTTTGGAAATCCCTAATGATGTGAACCACCTGACTTAAGTCTTACATATTGGCCTCCCCTTCGAGGAGGTTTCCCATGGGATGATAGATTTGGGGTTTTATCCCCACCTTTGTTCCCCGACAATTCTTCCTCAGCTATAATTGCTTGATGCACTACCTCATGCAATGTAGTAGGTCTCAAAATGTGCACCTTCTCCTTTATAATAGGATTCAACCCATACAAAACTTTTTTACCTTTAGCGCTTCAATATTTATATGGGTGGAATATCTAAGAAATTCCATGAATCGTACCTCATATTCAAGGGTTGTCTTATTTCCTTGCTTAAGATCATGGAACTCATTCAACTTCCTCTCTAAGTATTCAACAGAATGGTACTTTTCTCGAAATTGCTCTTCAAATCATTCCCATGTAAAGGTAGACATGGAGTAACCCAATTGGGACTCTAAGTTTCTCCACCATAATAGTGCACTCTCCTTAAGTTGGTAAATACCCAGATCTGCCTTTTGGTCTCTAGAATAGTTCCGCAACTCAAAACACAGGCGCACGTTTTCCAACCAAGCTTCTAATACCTCCCCTTTTGTGGTACCCTTAAAGATAGGAAGATTAACTTTTTCCAAATCTATATGTACATCTCCATCAAATGGTGTTTATTGCCTTTTTGCTTGAGATGAAGAACCAGGCACTGAAGAATTTCCCCCAACCCTATTAATCAATACTTCAGTCATCTTTTGGAAAGATAACATCATATCCCTTACTTCCTTGATGGATATTTGTTTAGATTATTTGGCTTGGGGAGGTGGATATGAGACTTCCTTCCTCCTCCTTGATGTTCTCTCCATGATTACTTAACGTGACCAAAAAAATAAAGTAAGTAAATAAAGTAATTAGCTTTGATTATTAGCCAGAAAGCCCTAGGTCCTAGAGTCTTGAACCTGGCTCTGATACCATATGTAAGGTCCCACCTTACCTACCATCATTATTATAGAGAAATATTATATTGAATCAAAATTCTATATTTTTCTCTTTTGTAGGACATAAAAGTTAATGCAAGGTCATATATATTTTTATTGGTATCCTTTACACTACACCATAATTCTACTAACTTATCCTCAAAGCTACAAGGTTCAAGGTTTATCAATATCCAAAACATACAACCATAATACTTGATTCTCAAGACTAAAATCACCTTTAAATATAAATTATATAGTGGGATGAATAAATTTCAACCTTTATGAAACATAATTTACAATAATCTAATTGTTAATTATGTTGTAATTAAATGTGTTCAAGAGTGACTAATTTGATTTTGTTCTAAATAACATGCGTATGAATTATTTGCTTAAAAGGATAATTCAAATTATATAGTGTTGGTATCCAATAATTAGGAATTCATATGTGAGCTAATATTGCAACAAATTACTTACCCCAATTTTGACTTTTCAGTAGGACCCTTTAACTCAATGGAGTTATTATGCTAGAAACGCCTTGGTTGCAAATCCTAAATTAACTTAAGCCTTTTTTTATGGAAAATTCGTAAACGTAATTAGATGCAACCATTGAAAATTATGACAACCATTTACAAGCATGAAATGTACAGCCATTGAGGCATTTTTCCAAACACTTACAACCACTATCTCTTTAAGGTGTTTTCACAACAATTAGCTAACATGAATCCAAAATTACATGACTTAATTTTTTTTGTGAGTAATACCAATAATTGAAATCAAGATATAAGTAGACTATCAGCCATATTCATTTCTAAATCTATACCAATAAATGAATATAAATATTTAGGAATTTTTCACATAGCTCAAAACGTAGTAAGGTACAACCATTAGGGAATTTTGACAAACAATTGGCAGTCATAAAACAAGTTGCCATAAAGTTATTTAAATTTTCAAAGTATTAGCCATTTAGACTTTAAACACAATTTACAAGTGGTTAGCCTATATTATATTCATCAGTATAAACTATCAGGAAAATCCAATATAAAAATAACCAAACAACAAAAAAAAACAACAGGTGGTTCCTACATGCAGCAACAAATCTGCAAAATGGAGCAGATTTGGGAATCGGTGTTTTAAAACTTGTTTTTTAAAATCAAAGTCGAGGTGAAATGGTCTATTGCTACGGCTACCCCCTGAGGTTGAGTTGAATTGCAACAGGGATGCCCAGAAATGCGATTATTCAAAACAACAACAACCAAAAAGTCCTACAATCTCATTTATGACTTCTATCAAACACATAGTATGAAAACGTATCTAGAGTTGTACAAATAGGAGGAAAAAAAAAATTGGCCATTAAAATTTTTTCATCTAATTCATGGAAGCCTACATGCTTCATCCATTAGGAATTGTTTTCAATCGATTCAACACTATACAAGAAAATACTTCTACAACCATTACAAAATTTCTTCACATTTGGTGTGCAACACTTCATATACATTAAGTCTCAATAAACAACCAATCCAGCAAAAACTATGAAATGAGCTACAAAAATTAACAGCATAATTTGATCCACATATCTAACAGTGAATTTGTACAACTCCAAAAGGATGGACGTATGCTCCAGCTCCAATAAGAGTATGCTCCAGTGCCAATATCCTCACCAACTCATTATGAACCACCTTGTTTTCCTCCCATTCATATCCAAGAAGAAATTCTCCCCCTAGAACCCTGCAGCTGCAAAAGCTCACAAGAAGTACCAAAATATAACAATAGAGAGACATGCAAGGAAAACTAAGGAAGATAGTTTTCATTTCCTTCAAATACCACTCATGTTCAACCTCAATAGATGGAGATACTTAGTAGTTTAGTAAGGATTTCATATTTCTTTTGGAAGCAATTGGATATTCTCCATATCTCTCCTTCTCACAATCTTCCTCAAGTCTCTTCCCTCTTGGCATCACCCTCCTCCCCCAATTGAGAATACATGGGACTCATATATAGGAGGAGCAATAAGTTCTTCTCATAAAGGAGGAGTAATGATGATGATGATGATGATGATGGTTAACGTCCACTAAGACCAAACTTTGGTCTATCTAACCTATAATTTTCTTAGTTCTTAATTGTATGGCTTCTTGTCTTTCTTGGCGAGATTGGTGTTGTAGCTTTCTTTTTCTTCTCTACGGTCTTCCAACTTCCTTTATCTTTCACCTCCTTCATCTCTTCTGATTCTTGGGACACTGGTGTCTTATCTTCAGGATCTGGGAGATCTGCTTTGCTTCTAAATGAAGATTTCTTTTGCGCGGTATTCGAATCCTCATGATTGTTAATGCTTGAGGGGCTGTCAAGTTCATTTTTCTTTTGTTGGGCGGGGCTTTCCCCCTTATTTTCTTGAGGGTTGTTTCTTTCTTGCCTAATTTCTTGCGATTCAGAGTTTTCTATAGAGTATTCTTCCTTGATGACAGTGTAATGTTCCTTTTGTGCTCCTTCCCAACATGTAGATCTATGGTGATTCTTTCTAGCATAATTTTTCTGGGAGACTTTTGGGAAATTTTTGGCTAGATGGCTTGTCTCAAAGCAGGATCGACATCTGAAGAGGACATTTTCATAGTTGATTTTTTGGTTTCATACATAGTCTTTTCTTGTTAGGATTATTTCAGCTGGGAATCTGACGCTAAAGTCCATTTCCACACAGATGCATGCATAGGTGGTTCTGACATATTCCTCTGTTTTTGGGCACCTACAGTAAATTTTCCCAATTATATTTCCAATGTATTTTAGCGAGGAGAGATTCTAGAGATGCAAAGGTAGGTTTAGAAATCTGACCCAAACTGGTGCTGAGGTTATGAAAGTTGTTGAGGGATCGAATGATGGGTTCCATGGCTTCATGAATAGGCCTGAGTTTTCCCAAAACCAAGGGTTGGAATCTAAAATGCATTGTCTACTTTCAGAGTTTTCAAAATCTACTATAAAGAAACCCTTAGCACAAGGGTAGATATTAATTTCATTAGAAATGACAGGCTTCCATACCTCTAAGATCCAATTGTGGAGAGTTGTCAGCCGTAGCTAAAAGCCATTAAACTGGCAGATTAAGGCACTTTCAGAAAACTTCAAGGCCTCATCCAGTGAGGCCTTGACCACCTGCACAGTGGGAGCTGGGGCTTCACTGAAATTATGTGTAGGAGCTTGAATCTCAGAGGCGGATGGGACTGGGCCAGCAATTATCTTCGTAAATATGGGAGCCATACTACGGAAGTAAACCAGGATATCGAACCCTGCAAACCCCTAGTTCGGAAGATATGTGAACCCTGTTCGATGGAGCAGAAGATCTTTTATCTCCACACCCTCAATATGCATGCATTGTGTTCCATTTAGAGGAGTGTAACTTATGCCATTAAGGAGAGGCATGCATGCCTTATTTAAGGGGAGTGTAACCTCTACAATAAAGAGAGTGTAAAAGGAATATTTTATGACGTATATTTAATGAGTGGAAGAGGAATATGCCATTCTTTGATGAGTGCATAAAATATAGTGTAATGTAATATTTAAAATAGAGCGAGTTAAATAGAGCCATGAGATTCATGAAGGAGAGAGGTGTGAAGTGATTGAATAGATGAAGTTAATTTGTAATTCCATTTTAATAAAATATCATAGTCTCATAAAAGATAATGATAATATTGATAATATTGAGGATTAAGTCAATATTGAACTATTAAGATTGATTAATGATAAGTTAATTTTATTTCATTCAACTATGCTTGATTACCAATTTATGCAAGGAGATTTACTATTTTTGGAAAGTCATGCTTGAGATGCTAGACATGACTTTCTATTTTTAGAAATTCATTCCAGAATTGTCAGATTGAGATTTTATTTAAAGAAATTTATCCATGAGTGGTATTTTTATTTCGGAGAATAGGGATTCCACACCCCTATTTCATGCATCTCTGTGCCTTAGTAGATTGAGGACTCCATGCTCTAAATATACAAGACTTCACGTCTTTATATTTCTTGGATTTAGGACTCCACGCCCTAATTTGCATGCTTTCTCATCTATTGTGCTTTGAAACTCCACGTTTCTCCTTATGGTATTGATTGTGAGATTTTACCCATTTGATGGTTCGTTGGTAAGGCCTTGTTTGAAGACCTGCACACATCAAAATCTCATAGATCAAAGGAATCATATGAATTTCATAGTGAAATTAACTTAATCACATTTTACCAATAATGGTGCATGACTTCCACAGTCATTTAGGTTTTTAAGAAATGACTCCCACAGCCATTCGTAATTGAACATCCTTGCTGGAAAATGACCAGGTCCCCTACCACATCATGTTGAGTACAATGTTAGACATATATATAATCATACAAGTCATGTATCATCCATAAATCATAATTCAACCATTTTTTCCACATAATCATGAGCATCCATGGGTCTATGTGTCTCAATCTAGGATCACCATCCATTTCATACAATGGATACATAAGTTAGATGCAAAAAGAGAAACATATGCATAACACCATGTAAAACACATAATTAAATATACCACACATAAGGGAAATTAGAACTATAAAACATTTTTACCAAACCAATGATCAATCTTCCATACATAAACATAAGAGGAAATATAACTATGTATATAAAACATTGTTACCCAATCCAATGATCAATATGACATACATAAACATAAGAGGAAATACAATTATGTATGTAAAAAAATTTTCCTCAATCTAGTGATCAATATGCCATATATATAACTCATCAAAAATCACCCTTAATAGGAGTGAAAAAACTATACTAGGAAAAATAGGACACTACACCTAGTTTGATTAACCTCGTGAGGATGGATGAGTGGGCCAATTCGAGTATTTGATATGTGGCATATATGGGTTCGATATGGATGGGTCGTGTTAGAGTCATTATTTGGATCCTACCATCAGTGATCAAAATCCTCTTTTCATATCATTTTATGAGTCCCACTCAAAAATTCTTTTTATCATTCCATTAGGTCATGCAAAAAATTTACTCACTGATGGTAGTCCTAATCCAAAAACATCCCTCTTCGTCAAATTTGATTACTTGCTGGCATAGTTTCATACCTTGCTGACTATACACCATCGATAAATTTAATGTCATCATGCCATAATGTCATTCATGTCATCTTGAAATTCATTCCTTTAAAGTCTCATTAGATATTTTAGGGTTTTTCAAGGTTTCACTAGGTCATTAGGGTTTCCATGATTCAATAAAAATCCATTCCATTGCATAAGAACAACAAGTAAAGGGTGATCCAATAAACTTCTCTTCGCCATGTGAAGATGACTTGTAAATAAAAGTTATTGTTTCAACATGTAATTTTTATATTTCCATTATGTAATTTTATGTCATTCAAATTTAATAATTTCACCATCCCAAGCTGTTAACTTAGTGTTCCAAAGATACTAAACCACCAAAAATGTCAAATCCTAGATTTATCAAGAATTTCAAGTGATCAATATTTCAAAGGAAATAGTCAAGTGAAAGGGTAAAGTTTCAAAAGGTTAAGTGAATGCCAAAGGGAGTTGTCTTTTCCAAAGGGTGCCCAAATAATCATTTTCCACAAGCACTAAACCCTAAATTTCCTCTCCCACTGAAATAGGGTTTTATTTGGAAATAGAGACATCTAAAAAAGAGGAAGCATAAGTTAGGTTATATCAATAATTATGAGGTCATTTCAGCTCATAAACATCATGTTTCCATCATTTTTCCAAAATTCATTCCAAGATTCAAATCATTTGCCACTCATAGGGCCAATTTTGCTTCAAAGTATGTTTCCGACCAAACAAAGCTGAATTTGACAAACGTGAGAGACATTTTTTTCCATCATAGGGCAAGGAAAAAAATCTCCTTCATTTTTTACACAGGTGTCATGGTTTTGGTGAAATGTCAAAAATATAGGTGCCATGGGAGAGTTGCTGCACTTCTGGAGTGACCTTGCGAAAATCAAGTTTTCTCCTTCTTGGAGTGTCCAAATGTTTCTCTTGATGAGTCAAATGATAAATAGACATAAATATATTTTCAATGAGCTATCATAAGCTCAATTTGGAGTTGATGAAAGTATCCAAATGTTTCCTGCAAGATCGCACTTCATTTTTGCACCCTCATTCTCCACTTTTTTACCAGTCTTGGGAGAATTTATTTTTGAGGGGATATACTTGATCATTTGCAATGCTTGATAGGTCCATTAGGTATCCAAGAGAGAGATATTTCAAAATAGATATCATGACCTCAATTTGGAGCTTGATAAGGCCTCCAAAAGTGGCATGCAAGACGACATTGTGCGCTTGTGTGTTACGCTATGCGTTTCCTCTTGGCACTGTGCGCCTGCTTTATGTGTTGCGTGCTTGCTTGTTTTCCACAGAAAACTCTAAAATTTGTGCTATCACTTTCAAATCTTTAGTAAAATCATTCCACAGCCTCCAACAATTAAATAAGTTTCCATTAGCACCATTCCAATCCTCATCAAGTCAATTGGTTTGTGTTTGAGCTTGTTTAAAGAATTAGTTTTTATTTTTAAGTTTGAAACCCTAGTCATTCCATAAATCTAAATTTCATATCAAAATTTCACTCCCTATTACTTTCATTCCATTCCCACATCATAATTACCCTATCCTTACTCCCTATATCACATAATCCCCTTTCCCTAATCCTTTCATCTCCAAAACCTAAGCCCTAGGTGCTTCATTTTCCTAGGCTCCCAAATCCCTAAAATATAATTAAATTACCTATTCAAAACCCTTATACATTCCTAATCCCTACCACTTCCCTCAAATCTTAAACCCTTTCCCTATCTCCCTAAATTTCCCTTTCTCATTCCTCACTCCCCAAAATTTCATTTCCATTCCATTACAGCTCTCTAGGGTTTTAACACCAATACACCATGGAAGAAGAACACAAAAAATACAGTGAGGGAGAAGAAAGAGAGGATAAAAAACACCAAAAATGAGGGAGAGTCTCAAGGCTTGAGTCATTAGACATCAAGGAGTTGATATCATTACCCCTAGCAGTCAAATATTTTCAAACATGTGGGTTATTATAAGTTTTGTGAAATGGTCCAAAGAGTGGAGGAGGTAGGTTTTCATGAGAAGCTCACAGACATGTTTGTCACCACTTTGAAAGGATACAAGGCCATCATTTCAGGTGTTTATTTCATATTCTCATTATATACCATATCTTAGCCATAGAAATGCCCAACCAAGGTGAGAAATGGTTTAAAAACATAGACCTGGATGTTCGAAACTACAAACCCTAATCAAGAAAAAAGAGAAGGGTAAGTTGTATCTTATCATTGATGTATCCAACATAGCATAACATACCATATCATGTCTCCATGAAGTAATTAGGAAAAAAATTTGAGGAAATTTGAAGAAATTTTGGGAAATTTTGAAAAAATCTCAAAAGGCACATTTTCCAGAAATTTCCTATTTGGTCACATTTTTTGCAGAACAGATTGTGACAAAAAAAAAGGATTTTGGGAAAATGTAGGATTTTTGTGTTCCTAATATATCAAATTACAAAAACCTATATCACTTTTAACACAGGTATTACATAATGATAGATTCATTCACATCTTCACAGCCTATTTTTCTGCTTGTGCAAAATCCTATTTGAGACACCTTTTTTTAGGGAATATTGTGGCAAAAAAAAATGAATTTGGAGAAAATGGAGGAGATTTTTGTTCAAAAATTTCCAAATAATAAAAAAATCTCTCATTTTTTCATAAAACCTCATGGTTAGTAAGGTATCGCTCCATCGTTTAGGCCAATTTTTCCAGAAAATTCAGAATTTTTGCACAGCTGTAATGCTAGGCGCACATCGCCTTTGGCGCTACGCTCTTTTTTGAGCCACTTTTTGACCAAAAAGCCACCACCATTGGATTCCAAATGAAAAATAAATATAATAAATCCACTTTTCCAGCCTTGGTTTTCAAAACTAGCAAGTCAAAATGTCAAAAAAAAGCAAAAAATCATGGTTCTGCCTTATTTTTGGCCTTGGTGCTGCGTGCTGAGAAGTCTTGGGAGAATTAATTTTTGACAAGCCAAATAACATCCATTATTCAAAATAAAGGAATATTTTGAAATTATACAGGATAATATTTCCAACGAGCTATCCTAAGCCCAATTTCGACACCGGGAAGGCACCCCAATCAAGCTACAACATGGATGGTGTGTTTGACAGTTGTCTGATTTTTCTGAGATTTTGTGCAAATTTGACCTTTTATCTTGGGGAATCATGTTTTTACCTCTGTAAATCAATGATGTAAATGTAAATATCATGTTTTTACTATTACCTAGGGTAAATACATTAGGTAAATTAACTCAATGAGTTGTAATGAATCAACTCACAAAAGTTAGGGATGAGTCACTTGGACCTGCCTACACTTCAGCTTTCAGCTCAGTTTTTGGTGGAACTACTCTTCCTCTCATGGATTCAACCCCTAAGGCTGGGATGAGTTTTTTTGAGTCCTATATCATGTAATTTTTCATTCATTTCATAGGTTGGAATCAGTTGGATGTTGGCATATTGATCAAAGACTATTGTAATCATTTTGGCTGGAGCTTAATTAAAGTGTTGCAGCTATTTCTTTGGGATACCTATGGTATGGTTGTATAGCACTGTTTCTTCTCTTGTTCCATTTGTATGAATGTATTGTTGGTCCATTTTCCATTTCATGTCTATTGTATGATCACTTTCAATTTAGAGAAATATAATTCATCTCACATGTCTTTTTTTTGGAAAGTTTTCATAATCTGTTCATCTTTCTTTCATTTTAGGAATAATTCATCTTTTATTCTCTTCCTAGCTCCTCAACTGTCTGAATCATTCCATGCCAAGAACCCTAATGTGCTAGCCTTCTTACCTACCTCGCCCCATTGAATGGAATGTAACCCTAATCCTATTTTCCCTAACCTAGCCTCTTTGATCTAATATGCTCATCTGGAAACCCAATCAAAACAAATCAAACCCCTTCTGCATTTCATACGTAGCCTAAAACCATAATTCATCCATCCCTCTTGGTTGTGACTTTTGTGGATAGATCCCTCTTCGACTTGGTAGGGCTGGATACCAAGCCAAAATATTGGTATGTGGTTACCTCTGTTGGTATTTCTTCTTCAACCTTAGAAATCTGGTGGAGTGATAACATACTGGCGTCGTTGTCAGGGAACGAAAGATCAGATCTTCCCTAGGGAAGAATGACAAAGTTTAGATCTAATTGTTGATGTTGAACACTAGTTGGACACATAGGAAGTCTATACCATTCACTTGGAAACTCCATATCAGTTTCAAAATAAAATCCAAAGGCTCCACTAGAGGATGAACCTTGCCAAGAAATATGAAAGGACAATATGCAAAGATCAGGTATTCAATTTGCACTTTCATTCAAGACATCATGTTATTTATCATGAAATATTTCTTCTCTTTTCCTGAGAATGTCCAGAAATTTTTCCAAGGTATATTATGTTTGGGAAAATATCATGGACCTCCATTGGATTCTGCTCCTTTGAAGGTTGTAAATACAAATTTCCCATATACCTTCGATCTTGGTCCAGACCATTTTTCCAAATTATATGATGACCATATTCAAGCTGATGAGCCTAAAGAGACCGAAATTGATCCTACAACTTTTGTACATACTCCTACACCTCGTCAAATTCCAAATAGATACAAACCACTCATCTTACCTCCTATACTCCATGATTTCCCTGAAAGTCATTACCTATATCTGTCAAAGTTTGATGGTGAATGTGACAAAATCACTGCTGAAAGACATATGAAAAATTTTGAGACTTTCCTTGACCTTTTTGAAGTTGACGAAGAGGATGTCAGTATCAGGCTAGTTGCTCTTTCTTTGCAAGGCAAAGTCAAGAGTTGGTTCAAAAACCTGCCTGCTACGAGCATCTTAGATTTCTCGCAGTTTGTCAAACTTTTCCTCGACAAGTGGGTGGTCAAAGAAAACCCTTTCCTAATTTTAGAAAAGTATGAACAACTGAAAATACAGCTAGGGAAGACAGTACAACAATTTTCTTCCAGATTCAATCAATTCTATTGTTTGATACCTGCTAATATAAGACCTCCTCCTAGCTCAGCTCTCTTACATTACCCAGATGAATTTGATCTAGAAATGGAGTTTCAGTTGAGAGAAAGGAACCTTGAAACACCTGAAGAGATGTAGAATAGTGCAGTAGATGTAGAGGCTAATATGTTGATCAGAAGGGCAAAGTTGAAGGAAGAAGAGAGGGAGAACATTGCAGAGCACTTGACATCTTCAGAGGTAAAGCTCAACATTTTGCAAGAACAATAGAGGAAATGATGCAAATTATCACCATGAGAGATGGATTTTCCGTTAAAGGTCACCATGACCCACTTATTACAGAAAAAGAAGAGGTTTCTGGCCCTAAACACTTTCCTGCTAATCCTAGCTACCATAGATCAGAAAAAGGATTTGTAGATCAATCTAAGGAGAAAAAATCTGTTGATCTAATGTGTATGTTTGATGACATTCCTTCTTTTGATGATTTGCCTAAGTATGATCAGTATGATGAAAATTATGTTCTCCAAACATAAGCTAATATTGCGGAGTAATCAACAGCTAGTTTGTGGGAGGAGGAAGCTCATTTTCAACAACTGAAATACACTGATCAACCGATCCATATCAGCTATGGCAGTGAGGAGGAAAGTGCAGAAAATTTGGAAGTAAGTGAAGGATATTTTCCTCTTTGTTTTAATTTGTTTCAGTTCATCAGAGACAACTTTCATGCAATCATAAATCAACAGTCATTAAGTTTTGATCTTGACAATCAAGAGGGCAATGAAATCCTTGATCAACACTCTTCAACTCTAGTTTTGCAGCCACCAAATTCCATTGAATTTCAAATTGTAGAGAAAGGCTTGGAAGTTGAAACATATGAGAAAATGATGCAAGATGATTATGTACCATTATGTTTTGAAGCATTTTGGTTTTTAAAGGAAATTTTTTATAATATCTCTAAAGCAAAGGATGAGCAGCCTGTAGAAAGTCATGCAGTCTCATTAGAACCAATGGAAAATAGGTTGCAACATTATTTTCAAGTTTTTCATGACCCTATAGCTGATGTGTTGGATGATATCTGCAATAAAAGTCCTTCTCCATTACCTAACTATGAGCCTGAAAAGAGTGTTGATATAAAATTGATCCAAAAACCAGCTTCATTGTCTTGTTCAATTGGAGTCTCATTACAAAGCTTGTCTGAACATTTGCAGCCATATCAGGAGAGTAATGAAGAATATTCTTGTTTTGTTGTTGATCATCAGGAAAAATTGGTTATTCAAGACTTTTAGGATCCTTTTGTCAACTTGCTGTAGCCATCAAGGGAAGAAATAACGGATGTTGGGGAAATTTTGAAATCAAGCTACAAAGACTACCTAGATTAGAGCAGTAATGAATTAGATGGGTTGTAAATCAATATGTATTCCTATGAATATCCTTTTGCAACATTCTTGAGGTCATTCGGTGAGCTCATGATTTGCAATTTCATTAAGATTCAATCTGATTACAAGTTTTCATGGGAGTTGCCTTTTAGTAGTTCTCTCTTCTTGCTCACAAGAAAGCAGTTGTGGAGAATTCAATCAAAAGCCAGAATGCTTACATGGTTGCATTGGTTGTTCCATTTAACTTGATCATGTGATGAATGGATCAGTTAGAGTAGGTTTTGTTGAATAAGCTCAATTTTGAGCATATTTTTTCAGTTTTTCAGTTGTGTTTTAGTCTAAGTAAGTTCATTTTATTGGGTCAATTTTTTAGTATTCATTTAGTATGATATTTTTATCGTGTTGGCCCAATGGATGAGGCACTGATTTAAAAAATCCAGAGTTTTGTGGTTCTTGACACCTCTTTCAGAGCTATCATCCCTAATAATGCCAATGTTAGTGTTAGTATTTGCATCATGCCATCAGTGATCAAAATTCTCTTTTCATATCATTTTAGGAGTACCACTCAGATTTTTTTTTTATCATGCCATTAGGTCATTCAAAAAATTAACTCATTGATGGTAATCCTAATCCAAAAAAATCACTCTTCTTCAAATTTGATCACTTGTCGGCATAGTTTCATACCTTGTTGACTATACACCATCATAAAGTTAATGTCATCATGCCATAATGGCAGTCATGTCATACTGAAATTCAATCCATTCCATTGCATAAGACCAAAAAGTAAAGGGTGATCCAATAAAATTCTCTTCACCATGTGAATATGACTTGTAAAGAAAAGTTCTTGTTTCAACATGTAATTTTTATATTTCCATTATGTAATTTTATGTCATTCAAATGTAATAATTTCACCATCCCAAGCTGTCAAATCAGTGTTCCAAAGATGCTAAACCACAAAAAAATTCAAATCCTAGAGTTCTTGAGAATTTCAAGTGATTAATTTTTCAAAGGAAATAATCAAGTGAAAGGGTAAAGTTTCAAATGGTTAAGTGAATGCCAAAGGGAGTTGTCTTTTCCCAAGGGTGCCCAAATCATCATTTTCCACAAGCACTAAACCCTAAATTCCCTCTTCCACTGAGCTAGGGTTTGCTATGGAAATAGAGACATCTAAAAAAGAGGAAGCATAATATAGTTCATATTAGTAATTATGAGGTCATTTCAGCTCATAAACATCATTTTTCCATCATTTTTCAAGAATTCATTCCAAGAGTCAAATCATTTTCCACTCATAGGGCCAGTTTTTCTTGAAAGTATATTTCCAGCCAAATAGAGATGAAGTTGACAAAAATGAGAGAGGCTTTTGTCCATAATAGGGCAAGGAAGAAAAACCTCATTCTGTTTTTACACAGGTGTCATGGTTTGGGAGAAATTTCAAAAATACAAGTGCCACAGGAGAGTTGCTGCACTTCTAGCGTGACCTTAGGAAAATCAGGTTTTCTCATTGTTGGAGTGTCCAAATGACTTTCTTGATGAGTCAAATGATCAATATACAGAATTATATTTCCAATGAGCTTTCATAAACTCAATTGGAGTTGAGGAAAGTCTCCAAAATTTTCGTACAAGATCACACTTCATTTTTGCACCCTCATTTTGCACGTTTTGAACAGTCTTGGGAGAATTGATTTTTGAGGGGCTATACTTGATCATTTTCAATGCTTGATAGGTCCATTATGAATCCAAGAGAGATATATTTCCAACGAGATATCATGAGCTCAATTTTGAGCTTTGGAAGGCCTCCAAACATGGGTTGCAAGATGGAACTACACGCCTATGTGTTGCGTTGCACGCCTGCTTTATGCGCTGCACGCTTGCCCATTTTCCACAACAAACTCCAAAACTTGTGCTATCACTTTCAAATCTTTAGCAAAAGCACTCCACAGCCTCCAAAAATCAAGTAAGTTTCCATTAGCTCCATTCTTCTCCTCATTAAGTCAATTTGTTGGTGTTTGAGTTTGTTTAAAGAATTTGTGTTTATTTTTAAGTTTGAAACCCTATTCATTCCCTAAATCCAAATTTCATATCAAAATTTCACTCCGTAGCACTTTCATTCCCTTCCCACATCATAATTAACCTATCGTTACTCCCTGTATCACATAATCCCCCTTTCCCTAATCCTTTCATCCCCAAACCCTAAGCCCTAGGTGCTTCATTTACCTAGGCTCCCAAATCCGTAAACTATAATTAAATTCCCTATTCCAAACACTTCTACATTCCTACTCCCTGCCACTTCCCTAAAATCATAAAACCTTTCCCCACCTCCCTAAATTTCCCTATCTCATTCCTCACTCCCCAAAATTTCATTTCCATTCCATTACACCTCCCTAGGGTTTTAACACCAATACACCATGGAAGAAGAACACAGAAACTACAATGAGGGAGAAGAAAGAGAGGAGAAAATACAACACAAAGGAGGGAGATTCTCAAGGCTTGAGCCATCAGACACCAGGGAGTTGATATCATTACCCTTAACAATCAAATATTTTCAAACATGTGGGTTATTATAAGTTTTGTGAAATGGTCCAAAGAGTGGACGAGGTAGGTTTTCATGAGCAGCTCATAGACATGTTTGCCACCATTTTGAAATAATAAAAGGCCATAATTTTAGGATTTTATTTCATATTCTTAGTAGATACCATATCTCAGCCACAAACATGCCCAACCAAGGTGAGAAATGGTTTAAAAACCTAGACCTAGATGTTCGAAACTACAAACCCTAATCAAGAAAAAAGAGAAGTGTAAGTTGGATTTTATTATTGATGCATCCAATATAGCATATCATACCATATCAGGTCTCCATGAAGTAATTTTGAGACAATTTTTAGGAAATTTGAAGAAAATTTGGGAAAATTTGAAAAATTCTTTGAAGACATTTTCTAGAAATGTCCTGTTTGGTCACCTTTTTTCAGAACATATTGTGGCAAAAGAAAATAATTTTGGTAAATTGGAGGAAGTTTTTGTTCCTAAGATATCAAATTAAAAAAAAAATATCTCACTTTTTACACAAATATTACAAAATGAGAGATTCATTCACATCTTCACAACCTATTTTTCTGCCTATGAAAAATCCTGTTTGAGACACCTCTTTGAAGAGACGATTGTGGAAAAAATAAAATTAATTTGGAGAAACGGGAGGAGGTTTTGGTTCAAAACATGCTAAAGAAAAAAAACCTCTCTCAGTTCTGTAAAAAATCGCATGGTTAGTAAGAAATAGCTCCATATTGGAGGCCAATTGTTCCAGAAAACTCAAATTTTTTGCATAGCTGGTCGTGCTAGGCGCACAACGCCTTTGGCGCTGTGCTATTTTTTAAGCCACTTTTTGACCAAAATTCCACCAAAATTGATGCCAAATGACAAATACATCTAATAAATCCACTTTTCCAACCTTAGTAGGTCAAAATGTAAAAAAACAAGCAAAAAATCATGGTTCTGCCTTATTTTTTACCTTGGTGCTGCGCGCTGAGCAGTCTTGGGAGAATTCATTTTTGACAGCTCAAATCAAGTCCATTATGCAAACTAAAGGCATATTTTTAAATTATACTAGATAATATTTCCAACGCACTATCCTGGGCCCAATTTGGACACCAGGAAGGCACCCAAAATCAGGCTGCAACATGGATGGCATTTGACAAAGGGATGGTGCGTTTGACAGTTGTCTGATTTTTCTGAGTTTTATTGCAAATTTGACTTTTTATCTTGGGGAATCATGTTTTTACCTCTGTAAATCAATCATATAAATTTAAATATCATTTTTTTACTAATACCTAGGGTAAATACATTAGGTAAATGAACTCAATGAGGTGTAATGAATCAATTCACAAAAGTTAGGGATGAGTCACTTGGACCTCCCTACACTTCAGCTTTCAGCTCAGTTGTTGGTGGAACTGCTCCTCCTCTCATGGATTCAAACCCTGAGGATGGGAGGAATTTTTTTGAGGCCTATATCATGTAATTTTTCAGTCATTTCACAGGTTGGAATTAGTTGGATGTTGGCATATTGATCAAAGACTCTATTGTAATCATTTTGGGAGGAGCTTAATTAAAGTGTTGCAACTATTTATTTGGGATACTTGTTGTATGGTTGTCTAGCATTGCTTCTTCTCTTGATTCATTTGTATAAATTTATTTTTGGTCCATTTTCCATTTCATGTCTATTGTATGATCACTTTCAAGTTAGAGAAACAAAATTCATCTCACATGCTCTGTTTCGGGAAAATTTTCATAGTCTGTTCATCTTTCTTTCGGTTTAGGAAGAATTCATATTTTATGCTCTTCCTAACTCCTCACCTGTTTGAATCATTCCATCCCAAGAACCCTAATGTGCTAGCCTTCTTACCTACCTTTCCCCATTGAATGGACTGTAACCCTAATCCTATTTTCCCTGACCTAGCCTCTTTCACCTAATATCCTCATTACGCAACCCAATCAAAACAAATAAAACCCCTTCTACATTTCATACCTAGCCTAAAATCCTAATTCATCCAACCCTCTTGGTTGTGATTTTTGTGGAGAGAGCTCTCTCCAACTTGGTAGGGTTAGATACCAAGCCAAAAGATTGGTTTGTGGTTACCTCTATTGGGATTTCTTCTTCAAACTTAGAAATATGGCAGAGTGATAACAGCCTGAATGAGCCTTATTGATGGCTTATAAAGGAAAAAGAGAAATATTTTGAATACAAAGCCATGAACTTAATCTATGTGTTTATCATTAATCCTATGATTAAGCATCTAGTAATTTGGATTAATGTTAATATCGTGTCTCACAAAATGTTACGAGTAGCATCCTTGGATTTGGTGCATATATGATAGAAAGTGTGTGACAAATGGTCTTCCCCAACTCTTGACATGGAATTCTCCATCACACCACACCCAATTTAGGTATAGACTTCCCTTGTGCCTCGACATTATGGAGTGATGACACTGATGTGGAGGCAGGGTAGAGGATTTGAGCATGGTGACATTAAAAATTCTTATAATTTGAATTCATTAGTTTGCATGGAGTACTGAGACTTGGTGGGACCTAGGATTGGGTTGAGGTTGACAAGCCTAACATGGATAATATTATGACGTGCCACCTATGTGGCATGACACATGGAAGGTGCAATTGGGCCCCTAGTTGGATGGAAAAATGACTCATTTTTGGATGACACATGGAAACCTCAGAGTATGCCATGCAACACAATGATGTCATCATGACATCAGTGTGATGGCAGTAGAACGTGACCTTTTTATTTGAGTGAAGTTGATAGAAGGTGAAACAAGTATTTATTTTTTAATTGACAACTCCATGCCTTCCTTCGACTGCCAATATCTGTTGTTCCCTTCTCGTGTTTTAGCATGATTGACATATATCACAAGATGAAAATTTGTTCATCAATTGAGGTCCCACATTTGATGGGACCCCCCCCCTCCTCTACATTCACAAAACCCATGCAGGTTCCTACAATTTATATAGGTCGTGATTTTAAAGATGTGGCCAAGTGAAATTGAGAAAGTAGGTATGAGTTAAATGATGTTTAGTTTCATATGTGACAAAGTGTGGACCCTCAGCCCCCTCGTTAACTGACAGAATGCAAGGGGTCCCACACTAAATGTGGGTCACCAATGATTTTAATGACATTCAACCTTTGTCACATCGAGCGAGTAAGTTGTTAGAGGTTTAACTTAGAACTTTTATAGAATGATTATAATGTAAAATGTTGGTTTTACATGTTAGAGGATAGACTTGTGGGCCCATGGGCTAGGTGATGTGGCAGGTACCACGTGGACCTAGCCATGGCCATGTTGGCATCCCTGGGTTACATGGAACCACCTGGGTGAGGTCGGGTCACCACAAGGATACCATGTGGGTGCCACGTGGTAGATTATTGCTTGTGTCATAGGGATTAAATGAAAAAACTTCAAATGAGAATAACTTTTGATCCAGACATTGGATTGCGATAAATTTTATATCATGGGAAATCCCTTGACGAGCTGAATGTGACGGTGTTATCCAAAGTTAAATTCCACTAAATTTGGGAAAGGAGGATATTTATAACCACATTTCCATAATTATACCATGGAGGTTAGGTTTATTTAAAGTAACATGTTATGTATCTAAATCAAAATAACATAGAAACATAAGAAAATATATATCAATGACTTGATAATAAGCCACTTCGAGGGGGAAACCTCATTTTACATCTCATTAATGAAATATTCTTCGATAATTCAAATGAAAATACCTCTTTGGTATATATATGAGTCTAAAGGGTCGAAATATAATTAGTTCCTACATAATAATGATAATGTAAGGGCACAACAATAAAAATATAGGGGCTACACTAGTATTATAGGGACCTGACATGCCTCTCTCCTTTAAAAAAGTATAGACCTCAACACTTGAGTATTTTTGGATGATTTTGTATAAAATACTCATCCTCCCATGTGGAATATTTAGCAGGTAAGTTCTTCCACTTAATGAGATACTCTAAAATCGGTCGATTTTGTAGCTTCAAGATTCTTTTCTTCAAGATCCAATATGATTTTCCCTTCCTTTTCAAGTTCAAGAAATATAGTTTGAAATAGGAGCTTGTCACCTATAACCTTATTTATGAATGAAACATGGAAAACTCAGTGTACTCAAGAAGACGCAGGTAGTTCCAATTTGTATGCCATAGTACAATATTTTTCAACACCTTGTATGGGCCATATTACTTGGGTGATAATTTATTATCATTCTTAGGTTGATTGAGAGACATTTGTTTGTATGGCTGTGGCCTTAAAAATGCTGAATCTCCCACGTTAAAACATCTTTCACTATGATGCCAATCTACTTATTATTTTATTTGATTATGTGCCAGAGTCAGGTTATCCTCTAAGAGTTAGAGAACTTGTCGTTGATGTTGGAAGTGATCTTCCACTTCTTGAACCTTATAATTTTCTCTTAGAGATGATATGATATATGGAAGATGATATCCATAATGCACCATAAGTGGGGTAATTTCTGTTGCGATATGGAAGGAAGTTTTATACCACCATTCTGCCGGAGGTAACCAATTAAATCATTTTGTTTGTTTCTCAGATACAAATAAACAAAGATATCCTTACAAACATTTGTTCAATATCTCAATTTTACCATTAGATTGAGGATGATAATATGAACTATGACCTAATTGAGTACTAATACAAGAAAATAATTACGTCCAAAAATTTCCAATGAAAATGGGATCTTTGTCACTTACAATAATCTTTGGGTTTCCATGTAGATTTTTAAATGTTTCCACAAACGCATTAGAAACTGTACTGGTTTTGAAAGGACGAGATAGTGCACAAAAGTGTGCATACTTGGTAAGTCTATCAACTACTACCATGATGACACTCTTTCCTTAAAACTTGGGTAGACTAGTGATAAAATCCATTGAGACCTCCTCCTAATGCTGAATTGGAATGGTTAATATTTGTAATATACCCGAGGTCTTAATTTTCTTGACTTTATTTTGTTGGAAAACCAAAAATTCTACCACAAACTTCTGAATATCATATTTAATATCATCCCAATAAAATTCCTTCTTGACCCTGTGGTAAATTTTTAAAGATCCTGAGTGCCCTCCTATAAAAGAGGTATGAAATTCCAAAACAACCTTTTGTTTGAGTTGGGAGTTCTTACATAGATATAAATGATCTTCGTACCATAATGAATCATTTTTCCAAATAAATGTATCATATGCACTAGGTTCTTGCTGCAAATTTTGAATGAGTGTCCACACATATTCATCATTCTTCCATTCATCCCTTGCTTCAATTATCCAATCATGTTGGATAATAGAAATGGTACATATAAATTCCTCCACATCCTCAACCCTTCTTGAGAGTGCATCTACAACACAAATTTTCTTTCCAATTTTTGTAGATGATTTCAAAGTCATAACCCAACATATTTGTGACCCATTTTTTTTCCTCATTTGAAGCTAATCTTTATTCCAAGAAGAATTTAACACTATCATGATATGTATTTACCTTGAAGTGTCTTCCCATTAGGTAAGGATGCCATTGCTTTAGAGCATGTCATATTGCCAACATTTCCTACTCATAAATAGGCTTGTGTAAATTCTTTCCCTTGATTGGATGACTTTTGAAAAGCAATGGGTCTTCGTTCTTGCATTGAAAAAACACCAATTCCATTCCTTGAGGCATCACATTCTACAATAAATTTTTTTGTGAAGTTTGGTGTAGCTAATACTAGACCTCAAAACATTTCCTCTTTAAGATGTTAAAAGGCCTTAATTTCTTCTAGAGTCCAAAAAAATGCATCTTTCCTCAGTAATGTTGTTAGAGGTGCTGCTACTTTCCCATAATTCTTAAAAAAATTACGATAATACCCTGTCAACCCAAGAAATCCTTAAATATGCCTTAGGTTTTTTGGGGATTTTCCATTCCTTGATGGATTTCTTTTTATTAGGGTCTACCTTAACACTCTCATGACCCAAATATGACAGAAATATTCCACCTGCTATACCCTAAGAAAAAATTTGGAGGGTTTTACATATAATTATTTCCCCTCCAATAGTTTGAACACCATGTCAACATCTGGAACATGATCTTTCGAAGACTTGTTTTAAATTAGTATATCATCAAAAAATAATAACACAAATTTTTTTAAAAAAAAGGGGTTTGAAAATGGAATTCATAAAACCTTGAAATGTGGAAAGTGCATTAGTAAGGTCAAAATGGATGACAAAAAATTCATAATGACCTTCATGAGTTATGAATGTTGTCTTTTGAATGTATTTTGTATTCATTCTAATTTGATTATATCCTGAATGAAGATCCAACTTGGTGAAGTAAATTGCTCCATGTAATTCATCTAACAATTCTTCAATGATATGAATGGGAAATTTATCTTTAATAGTGAGATTGTTGAGCTCTTTATAATATATAAGCATACACCATGATCCATCCTTATTATGCACCAATACTACTAGCCTAAGAGAAAGAACCTTAGCTAGATTGAATTATAATTGCCTCTAGCATTTTTCTCACCAAATGTTCAATTTCACTCTTCTAGGCATAAGTATAATGTAAGGTATGTTGTTTGGAGGAAAACTTCCTAGAATCAAGTTAATAACATGATTATGATAGTGAATAGGTGGGATACCTTTGGGAGCCTCAAATACCTTGGAATGATTGTCAAGGAATCTTTGGAGATATGTAGAAATGGATGACTTGGATGTAATTTGAATATCTATTGAGCATAATTGTGAAATTACCCCTTGTTGTTCCTTCTTCAAAAGATTTTTCATGTCATTAGAGATGATTATCTTCCTATATTTCCGTATGATACCCCTTAATTCAATTTCCTTTCTGATATGAATGTAGTATTTATTATTTTCCAAGTGAATTGAATGTATAACTATGATTGTGATAGGTGTAAAGAATTGAAGGAAAAATAACTTTTAGAAGAGCTTTCACATACTGAGTACTGAAAGATCAACAAAAAGCAAAACAACAAACTCAAACATGATGTGATGACGAAGTCATCCCTCCTGGACTACATCTATGGGTCTTCTTTTAATTGAGCGACCGTTGTATTAGGAAGGCATTGACAATTTTCTTACAATGAGATTACAACTAAATAGTGCCCTTCGACATTGCTGGACTCTGTCAAATGAAAATTCTCTAACTCTGCTTTCTGACGACCAACTTACAACAAAAAGCGTTGAATAGGAAAAAATATAGAAGATTACTTCGTACACAAATTTATCCAACTGACTATTGCACGGAGGCACTGTTGGATGTTGTGTAAATATGGCTCTCTAAATCATCTTTTCGTTGCATGTCTCTGTGCCCAATTTGGCTTCACGATGACCAATTTACACCAAGTAGAGTTCTGACCGTATGGAGGAAGAACTGATTTTCAACTCTCTGAAACATCTCCTCAAACAAACTCTCTAAATCGTCTCTCCATAGCTTCTTCTCCAAATTGCTGCTGCAAAAACTTCACACTTTTCTACCCCTTAAGTTGGTGTAATTGGGTAGCTTATATAGCTTTTAGCTTCACTCTGAATTTGGTTTATTTCTTTTTTTTTATATTAAATGATTAATAACAACCATATCATATGGTTATTAATACATTAATATTTAAACAAACCCACTTTCAAATTTACCATATGGTTTTTGTTTGTTATGTTTGGCACTAATTACTTTGTGCCACCTCTCGGCCATGTCACCAATGTACTGCCACCTTCGAGCCCATTCAAAGTTGGTTTTACTTAACCTCCACTTTTTGTTGCCTTCGTTGGTTGACTATGACTTCATTGAAGGTTGAAGCCACGTACAAGAGCTTTTCATTGGAGCTTTTAATGCACCTTCATCCATATCTCCATGACCCTCGTTGGTGGATGGAACTTTAATGAAGGTTGAAGCCACGTACATTAGCATTTCATTGGATTTTTTAACCATCTCCATGGCCTTTTTTGGTTGACTTTCAAACTCCATTAAATGTTGAAACCACGTACAATCCACCTTTTTCGTTGGATTTTAAAACACCTTCATAACTTTTGCATTATGTGACACATCTTCCCATGCCTTCACTGGTGGATGGAGCCACATCACCATAATGTTCCCCACGTGATGCATTGGATTCACCTTAGTTTGTTTTATTCCGCTTGGTCTTTTAACCTTTATGCATTATGTTTATTAACCATGTATTATGTGCCTTATACTTAGGCTTTAGCACATAGGTTAAATACAACATAAATTAACATGGTAGAGTGGTGAGATAGGTTTATAGGTTTAGGCTAGGTCTAGGGTTTTAAACCCAATACACCCAGTTTTTAACCAAAATAATTCACCTTTTACCTTTCACCATTTTACCGACGAATTATTGTGTGGCACTTGTTGATGTCTAGTACTTTGACTTTTCCCCGTCATCATTGAAACTTTGACTTGAAGTTTATTCCTCATATGGAAGTTAATTTGTGAACCGTGAGTATTTCCAAAACTAGTGCCATGATAAATTTCATTTGATGCCGGATTTACGACATTCTGAGACTGGTAGCTGTCAAGCGTTGAGAACTTTGACTTTTTCTCTCATCGTCATTGAAACTTTGATTTGAAGTTTATCCCTCATATGGACTCTATTTTGAATGAAACAAATTACGTTTACATCATGAACAAAAGAAATTAACATCTCATTGTTGCTTCGATGAACAATGAAGAAGATTTATTTTTGTTTCACTTGTCAAGAATTCATTGTCACCTTTGACCTTCCTGGTTGACATTCAATCAATAACCATTATGACTAGAATTGATGTATCCATATGGATCAAACCTCCCAACAAAAAAAACTTCTGGACCTCCAAAAGTCTTATTACAATTCAACATATTTATTACATCAGCATGAAATGCATTTTCATCTTACAAACTCAACAAGGCCTACTGATGTGATGACATTTAATAAAACACACAATTATACATAAGGCATGAAATATGCCCAATTCCATGTAGATAATTTCTTTGGAGACTTTGAATTCTCTTTGTCTGCACTCCTTGATTTACCTCTGTTGGAACATGATGTTGTTGCTTCACGAGGTAGCATGGGACATGTGTTCTTTGAATGTCCTAACAATTTGCATTGTGAACAAACTCCTTTACCCGAGTGTGTCACTGTCATCCTTTTGCTAGGTTTTTCCAGGCTTGATGATGAAAAATCCTTCCTAGAATAATTCAAATTCCTTTCGTGGCTTTTCTTCACCTGCAGAGTGGCATCATCTTTCCATGGGCTGCTTCTAATAGCACTCACCTTGTTACTGTAAATTTTCTGTTTCTAACAATCAGCTACACAATGGTTGTTACTCCCACAAAAGGTACATGGGTATATCATTTGAATACTTTGCATAATAAAGTTTTTATTAAAGGGCTCACCTTCTGAATCACTACTGAGAGAATTATTTTATTTACCTTTTTGATCCTGCAACTTCTTCTACATATGTTCAGGATGAAGGGACCAACATCGGTCCACTATGTGACCTCTTTTCCTGCATTAGTCACATGTTAATTGATCGAATCCTAGTCCTTCATATATCGGTCTTTATTATAATGAGATGGGTTGGAGTCTGCCTTGACCATATTTACTGATCCCATTTCCTGACCGATATCCCATCTTGCTCATTTTTCTCATACGTATGCCCTTGGTATGCTTTTCAAAGGCTCCAATTCCACGATCACTTGCGGCTTTGTCCTCTTCTGTTTCCGATTCATTTCTAGGAATTTTTGGGGTGTATGATGGTTACTCAAAAGGCATAGAGAAATTTCCAATGACTTATTCTACTAATTGAGTTTTTTAAGAAGATGATGGAGATATGCTATTTTCATCAGATCAATGAATTGGAGGTATTGCATCATTTTCCACAATAGATGGAATTCGAGCAAAGGGACTTTTCCTCTCTCGAATTACTTGCAGAGGTTCAATGGTTGCTTGCAATTGTTGTTTCTCCTCTTGCAACACTTGTACCATGTGTCACAATGCGAAATTATCTTGCTGATACTGCTGATTATGCTCCTCCAATCCTTGTAGGCATATATGTCTTGTACCCTTTCCCATTGTTGCGACTTGATAAGAATTTTTCGCTTTTCCAATTTCTGGGCTTATCTCCTCAAGCTTTCCTTCTCCACATCACAACCTAGATCTAGTCAACATTGATTGGAAAAAATCCTAATTATAAGAGTTCAACTTGTTATGATACCAAAATATATGATCTGAATGTAGGATTGATTATTTTCCAAGTGAATTGAATGTATAACTATGATTGTGTTAGGTGTAAAGAACTGAACGAAAAATAAATTTTAGAAGAGATTGCACATACTGAGTACTGAAAGATCAACAAAAATAAAATCAAAAAATTCAAACACGATGTGATGATAGAGTTCGTCCCTCCTGGATTACGTCTCCAGGTCCACTTTCAATTGAGCGACCACTGTATTAGAAACGCGCTAACAATTTTCTTATAATGAGATTCCAACTAAATAGTACCCTTCGACATTGTTGGAATTTGTTAAATGAAAATTATCTAACTCGTATTTCCGATGACGAGCTTACAACAACAAGCGTTGAATAGGAAAAAATATGGAAGATTTATTTGTACACAAATTTATCCAACTGACTATTGTAGGTAGGCATTGTTGGATGATGTGTAAAGATGGCTCTCTGAATCATATTTCTGTCACCTGTCTCCGTGCACCATTTGGCTTCACGATGGCAAATTTACACCAAGTAGAGCTCTAATCATGTGGAGGAAGAATTGATTTCCAACTCTCCAAAACAACTCCTCAAACAACTCTCTAAATCAACTCTCCAAATCAGCTCTCCAAAGCTGCTTCTCCAAATTTTTGTTGCAAAAGCTTCACACTTTCTTGGCCCCTTAAGTTGGTGTAATTGGGTAGCTTATATAGCTATTATCTTCACTCTAAATTTGGTTTATTGTTTTTCTTATATTAAATGATTAATAGCAACCATATCATATGGTTATTAATACATTAATATTTAAACAAACCCACTTTTTAATTTAGCATATGGTTTTTGTTTGTTATGTTTGGCACTAATTACTTTGTGCCACCTCTCGGCCATGTCACCAACATACTATCACCTTCGATCCCATTCAAAGTTGGTTTTACTTACCTCCACTTTCCATTGCCTTCGTTGGTTGACTATGACTACATTGAAGGTTGAAGCCACACACAATAGCTTTTTGTTGGAGCTTTTAATGCACCTTCATGCATATCTCCATGACCTTCGTTGGTGGATGGAAATTTAGTGAAGCTTGAAGCCACGTACAATAGTGTTTATTTGGAGTTTGTAACCATCTCCATGACCTTTGTTGGTTTACTTTCGAACTCCGTTGAATGTTGAAACCAAGTACAATCCACCTTTTTCGTTGGAGTTTAAACCACCTTCATAACCTTCGAAATATGTGACACATCTTCCCATACCTTCATTGGTGTATGAAGCCATGCCACCATAATGTTCCCCACGTGATGCAATGGATTCACCTTCATTGGCTGCATTCCACTTGGTCTTTTAACCTTTATGCATTATGTTTATTAACCATGTATTATGTGCCTTATACTTAGGCTTTAGCACATAGGTTAAATACACCATAACTTAACATGGTAGAGTGGTGAGATAGTTTTATAGGTTTAGGCTAGGTCTAGGGTTCGAAACCCAATGCACCCATTTTTTAACCAAACTAATTCACCTTTTACCTTTTACCATTTTACTGATGAATTACTGTGTGGAACGTGTCGGCATCTGGTACTTTGA
Source organism: Pinus albicaulis (assembly GCA_034641835.2). Classification (NCBI taxonomy): domain Eukaryota; kingdom Viridiplantae; phylum Streptophyta; class Pinopsida; order Pinales; family Pinaceae; genus Pinus; species Pinus albicaulis. The sequence continues at coordinate 25,707,567 of MU968411.1, forward strand.
CTTTTCCCCATCGTGACTGAAAATTTGATTTGAATTTTCTCCCTCATATGGACTCCATTTTGAATGAAACAAATTGTGTCATGTTTAGAATTATGAGATATTTGTGGTCATTCAGGTTCTATGATGATCCGACAACTTCCATTTGTTGACTTGCGTCTGTTGCAAGGACCACGAATACCTTATGTATTCTTTTTCCTGGATGCAAGTGCTTCAATAGACTATACTTCCTTCTCCTTCACCTTTGTCCTTCAGAGACATAACTAGGGAAAATTTTAAGGATGGAAGTTTATATTAAATTTTAGCAACCTTGGCAAATATTACTAGTCCCTACTATGCAAATTTTAAATTTTTTAATGATAAATTTATAAAACATTTTAGATTTCTAATTGTTGTTTATTAGAAAATATATAATATTGGCTATTTTTAAGTATAAAATAATATTAGCATGGAATTTTTTTTTGGAAAAAGCATGGAATATTAGCCCACCTATGAATATTAGATCCTAAAATTTTCCCCGTAAGTGTCAAATTGTTTTCTGCATCTGGAAGTATGAATACTAGTTGTATTCTTTTTCTGCATGCGGGCTTCATCAAGTTACACTTCCTTCTCCTTCACCTTTGTACTTTGGAGTCATAAGTGTCGAACTGTTACCTACATCTATCACAAACCTGTAATACAATCTTTCACACTTACATGCATGACTAACACAATCAAACATGACTTAAATAATTCATCAAACTTGCCAAGATTTTATCACATACTCTTTGGTCAAGTTTATGGCATGAACAAAAGAAACTAACATCTCATCATTGCTTTGATGAACAACGAAGAAGATTTATTTTTGTTTGACTTGTCGAGAATTCATTGTCACCTTCGACCTTCCTGGTTGAAATTCAATCAGTGACCACTATGACTAGACTTGATGTATCCATCTGGATCGTTGTTGTGAAACCAGCTCCAAAAATAGAAGAAAAGAGATATCAACGCCTTAGAAATAAGCCAATTCGAGGGGACAACCTCCAATACATTACATGAATGAAAAATTCTTGGATGATGCAAATTACAAAACCTCCTTTCTATATATAGGAGTCCATGGGGCCACAATGTAATCCTAGCCAACCTAACAATAAAAATTTAAGGGCACAATAATAACAATATGGGGGTTACAGGGGTACAATAATAACAATAAGGGGGTTACACTAACAACAATAAGGGACTATACTAGTAATATAGGGACCTAACATGCCCCTCTCCTTCAAAAAAGTGTTGTCCTCAACGCTTGAGTAGCTCTGGGTGCTTCTTTATAAAATTCTCATCCTCCCATGTAGAATCTTCAGTGGGTAAGTTCTTCCACTTGATGAGATACTCTGAAATTGATCGATTCCGTAGTTGTCGAGTTCTTGTTTCCATGACCGCTTCGGGTTCCAATATGATTTTTCCTTCCTCATCAAGTTCTGGCAATATTGTTTGAACTGGAAGATTTTCACCTATAACCTTCTTTAAGCATGAAACATGGAAAACTGGATGTACTCGCGAAGAAGCAGGAAGCTCCAATTTGTATGCCATAGTACCAATCTTTTGCAACACCTTGTAAGGACCATAGTACTTTGGCGATAATTTATTATCCTTCTTAGCTTGCTTGAGGGACATTTGTTTATATGGTTGTAGCTGTAAAAATACCCAATCTCCTACATCAAAAATTCTCTCGCTGCGATGTTGATCTGCTTGTTGTTTCATTCGATTTTGTGCCAAATTCATGTTATCCTTTAAGAGTTGGAGAACTTCTTGCTGATGCTCGATGTGATCTTCCATTGCTTGAACCTTTGAATTTTCCCTTAAAGATGATGTGATGGATGGTGGATGATATCCATAAAGTTCCATAAATGGGGTCATTTTTGCTGCAGTATGGAAGGAAGTGTTATACCACCATTCAGCGAGAGGTAACCACTTGACCCATTGTGTTTGTTTATCAAATATAAAACAACGAAGATATCCTTCCAAACATTTATTTACTATCTCAGTTTGACCATCGAATTAAGGATGATAAGATGAGCTATGAGCTAATTTATTACCCAAACAAGAAAATAACTCCGTCCAAAAATTTCCAGTAAAAATGGGATCTCTGTCGCTCACAATAACCCTTGGGTTTCCATGTAGCTTTTGAATTGTGTCCATAAATGTAGTAGCATCTGTACTTGCTTTAAATGGATGAGATAATGCACAAAAATATGCATACTTGGTAATTCTATCAACTACCACCATGATGACACTCTTTCCTTCGAACTTAGGTAAAACTGTGATAAAATCCATTCAAATCTCCTCCCAACGTTGACTTGGAATGGATAAAGGTTGTAGAAGACCCGAGGTCTTAATTGTCTCAAATTTATTCTGCTGGAAAATCAAACATTCCGCCACAAAATTTTGAATATCAGATTTAAGTCCATCCCAAAAAATTTCTTTCTTCACCCTATGGTAAGTTTTTAAAAATCCTGAGTGTCGTCCTAAAGGAGAAGTGTGCAATTCCAAAAGAATATTTTGTTTTAGTTGGGAATTCTTACAAAGATATAAGCGATCTTTGTACCATAAGGAATAATTTTTCCATCTAAATGTATCAGATGTACTAGGATCATGTTGCAACTTTTGAATAAGTGTCCACACTTCTTTGTCCTTCTTCCATTCATCCCTTGCTTCGGTTATCCAATCTAGTTAGATAATAGAAATGGCACAAAGCAATGCTTCCACCTCTTCATTATTTCTTGAGAGTGCATCTACAACAACATTTAGATTCCCTTTTTTGTAGATTATTTCAAAGTCATAACCCAACATCTTTGTGACCCATTTTTGTTGCTCTTCTAAAGATAGTCTTTGTTCCAAAAAGTGTTTAAGACTATCATGATCAATTTTTACCTTGAAGTGTCTTCCGATTAAGTAAGTTCACCATTTCTTTAGTGCATGCAGTATTTCTAACATTTCTTTCTCAAAATAGCTTTCTGTAAATACTTTCCTTTGATTGGACGACTTTCAAAAGAAATGGGTCTTCCTTCTTGCATTAAAACAACACCAATTCCATTTCCTGAGGCATCACATTCCACAATAAAGGTTTTTGTGAAGTCTGGCGTAGCTAAGACCGGTGCTAGGCACATTAACTCTTTAAGATGTTCAAAGGCCTTAGTTGCTTCAGGAGTCCATGAAAATCCATCTTTCTTCAATAATGTTGTTAGAGGTGCTACTATTCTCCCATAATTCTTAACAAACTTGCGATAATACCCTGTTAACCCGAGAAATCCTCGCAACTGCTTTATGGTTGTGGGGACTTTCCATTCCTTAATGGCTTTAATTTTGTTGGGGTCTACCTTAACACCCTCGTGAGATACAATATGACCCAGATATTCCACCTCTTGTACTCCAAAGAAACATTTGGATGTTTTTGCATATAATTGTTTCTCTTGCAATAGTTTGAGCACCCTGTCAACATGTTAAACATGATCCTTCCAAGACCTGCTATAGATTAGTATATCATCAAAAAATACTAGCACAAATTTTCTAAGGAAGGGTTTGAAAATGGAATTCATCAAGCCTTGAAATATAGAAGGTGCATTGGTAAGGCCAAAAGGAATGAACAAAAATTCATAATGACCCTCATGAGTTCGAAATGTTGTTTTCGGAATATCTTCAGTCTTCCTTCTAATTTGATGATATCTTGAACGAAGATCCAACTTGGTAAAATAAATTGCTCCATGTAATTCAACCAATATGTTGGCAATATGATGCAATGTGTTGTCCTTGATGGCAACCTACTTGATGAAGTTGTCCTTGATGGAAACCTACTTGATGAGTTGCGTTTTGATAGCAACCTATTTGTTAAAGATGTAAAAACGATGTATCTATAGATCAGTTCAGAAGTAGCAGAGAAAAGAATTCCAGTAAGTGCCAAAGAAATGATAAATATAATATGTCACAATGTATACGCTACTTTTATGAAGGAAACCCACGTATGGATTCAATGTATACATTACTTTTGTGAAGGAAACCCGCGTATACATTTAGGGTTAGCATATACGCAGGTTTTATGAAGAGAAGTTGCGTATACACGCAGAAACGAACGCTCCAAGTCGCGTATGCCTTTTGCGCTCTAAAATTATAATACCAAGAGGAATTACCATGGTATTAGCCCACAATATTGAGAGTTGTATTGTCTATTTGATTCCGTCTAAGAATACCATCGGAAGTAGTGTGGTTTTGGCTCATGGTATTGGTAAAGCATAAAACTAGATAAGGAGAAGAAGATCATAGTGATAGGTGTGCATGTGTAAGGGTTGTTAATAAATAAATCTCTTTAAGAGATATCTACATGGATGAACTATGTTCTTAATTGTTAGATCTGAATCTATGATGCACCCATGGATATAATGATGGTTCAAGATCTCTAGATCTGATGACGATGAATCTCCAGAACGACCTACTAAAGGGATGGTGAAGAACTGGCACAAGACTGTTGAATTAAATGAATAAATCTAGGTAAGTTTTATAGATCTGGTCTGTTCTGCAAAATTTATTTTTACAGCTCTATATGCTAGTTGGTTTCAACAAAAGCGTGTATATACGCGGGTTCGCTACATGAAAATCGCGTATAGCAGTTAGGATTTTTTACACAGAAGTATACGCGGGTTGATGTGCAGGAAAGCACGTATGTACGCGGCTTCAGTAAAGCAAAGTAGCGTATGCTATTTGAATCAATGTCTGTTCAGGGTTGAGTTTGTATCTGCATATCTATTCTGAAGTTTGGGTTTTAATGAATACTTCACTCTAAAGTATATCTGTATGGAATGGGTAACAGTTTATTGATTAATCTGAATTAATAATGCACCTATGAAGAAAATGATGAAGAGGGATCTCTAGATCTGAAATGACTATGTATTTTCTAGATCTGTTTATGGAATGTTTAGATCTGTGATCTGGCGAATCTTTGCTAAAGTGAAGGGTAAGATCTGAGTTATTTATCTGTTCTGAAGAGTTGTGCAACCCTACAATGTTTGCAGATCTATATGCAGGTTCGTGGCAAAGAAAGCGCGTATATACGCGGGTTGGTTTCAGCAAAAGCGCATATGGAATATGAGGTTAGTCCTGAAATATGTGCAGATATATACGCAGGTTTGTCTCTGTGAAAGCGCGTATATACGCAGGTTCAGTGAAGTAAAAGCGCGAATGGAATCTAGGGTTTTGCTGAAGTATGAGGAATGAAATGTTTGATCTGTTTTGTTGTTTTACTGCTATCTGTCAATGATGTATTCATATAGATCTGGGTTGTTTTAATGTTGATTATGCTACAGATTATGTTGATTAAAGATCAAGTTGTTGGTTGATTGGTTGATGATTTAATGAATGAATTGATGGGGTTATAAGTTTCATGTATGTTGAGCTTAAATGTGTGGAGTGGGTCCAGTTTGAAAATCTGATGAAAAGTGGCCTACAAGATGTGTTGTGTGGAAACTGTTGGATCCAGTATGAAAATTGATGAAACGTGGTCTGTAGTGGTGCTGAGGGTCGAAGCCTTCAGTGAGGGGGTTGTAGCTCCCTTCCAGTGGTAGCTGGTAAACGAGAGTAGGGGGCAGTAGCTCCCTTCCAGGAGAGGCTGGTAAACGAGAGCAGGGGGTAGTAGCTCCCTTCCAGGAGAGGTTGGTAAACAAGATCAAGGGGTTGGAGCTCCCTTCCAGTAGTGGTTGGAGAACGAGAGAAGGTTGCAGCCTTCTGCAGGTGGGTGCCTGCATGCTAGTATGATTATGCGCCAGTACAACATTGTAAGAAGTTTTCTTTATAATAAATATTGAAGACGGAGACGACAGCAGCGGTGGTTTTCTCCCAAATTGGGTTTCCACCTTAAATACTGGTGTTCATGTGTGTTGCTTATGTGTGATGGTTTATTCTGTTATTACTGCACATGCTTACTTCTTACTAAACATCTGATGAATGAATGATGCAATGATCTAAGTAAAGAATTAAATGCATAATAAGATCTCTGGACATACGCAAGTTTTCTTAAGGATATCCGCATGTATACGCGAGTTGGGTTCAGTAAAGTAGTGTATGGGTTTAAGAGAAAGAAAAAGTAAAAAAATTTCAGTCATCTCTAAATACTGGTTCACCCCCCCTCTCAGTATTTTTCCCAACAATTGGTTTCAGAACAGGTCCTTCTGTAGAAGCTTGATCGCTTGAAGGAGATCCGTCGCAATGGGAAGTCATGAAGGAGTATTTTCTCTAAGGCCACCTCTATTCAATAGAATTAATCTATTATTCTGGAAGATACGAACAAAAGCATATTTGCAAAGTCTTGGTGCAGAAGTATGGGCAATCGTGGAAGAAGGTTATCAGTATCCGGCAATTATTCCTACTGATGTAGCAGAAAGGAAGAAATATGAAATCAATGCCAAAGCAATCAATGTTTTATTAGGAAGCATGTCTGAGTCAGAATTTGTTAAAGTGATGCAGCTAAATTTAGCAAAAGAAATATGGGACAAAATCATTCTAAGCTATGAAGGAGATACAAAGGTAAAAAGTGAAAAACTCCAAACTCTTAGAATTGAATATGAAAATTTAAGGATGCATAGTGATGAGAGTATTGCCAGTTTATTTTTACGTCTAGATGATATTGTAAATCATATGAGAAATTTGGGTGAAACCATAACCGATACTACTCTGGTGGAAAAAGTTTTAAGATCTTTGACTTCAAAATTTGAGTCAAAAATATCAGCTATTGAAGAAAGGCAAGATCTGCAAACTCTTACTATTGTTCAACTACATGGTATCCTGACTGCTTTTGAAATGAGAAAAGGAGGTCCCTCTCAAATTAGAGAAGTTTCCTTTAAGGCATGTGCAAAAGGAAAAGTAAAGGAAGTTGTCAAGGAATCAAGTTATATATCAGAAGAAGAAGAAGCAAATTTTGTGAGAAGACTCCAACTAGGTACTGGAAGATTCAGAGGTAAGCTTCCCTTTAAGTGTTTTTCTTGTGGAAGAGTTGGTCATTATGCTGCTAAATGTCCTTATGAAGAAAATCATGTTAAATGAAAACAATTTGAAAAGGGAAAGAGTTATTATACAAATGAAGATAATGATGAAGTGTCAAATGAGGATGACGAAGATTCTAACCAAGATCTGCAAGTGCTCATGGCAAGGAATAAAAAGAAGAGGGCTACTCAAGGGAAGAAGATATCTTAGAAAACATGTACAGCAGAAAATGAAGAAGATGAAACAGGTATTGATTGTTGTTCTTGTGATTCACTTCCTTGTGCATGCAATGGTGAAGATAGTGAAAGTAATGTTATGGATCTAGAAGAAGTTCTCAAGATTAAAGTTGAAAATCAACAAATATTATTTAATGAGAGAGAATATATCTACAAAGATATGATCTCTAGAATGAATGGATAGATAAACAAGTATCAAAGGTTGTACGATGAAGTAACCAATCACAGTGAAGGACTTGAAGCAGAAATCATCTCTCTGAAAGAAGATCTAGAAAAATCAAATAAGAAGAATGAAGAACTTCTATAAACATTTGAAGAACAATAAAGTGGGTTGAAAGAAGAGATTTTAAAATTGAATGATCAAGTAAAAGAAGGAATAAGGGTCGAAGAAAGTATGAAGAAGCAATGCCAAAGATTGGAGGTTGAGGTAAACATTTTAAAAGGTAAATTAGAAGAAAAAGATAAACTCTTGAGTTTTCAAGATAGTAGTAAGATTCTGGACAATATTCTTATTAGTCAAAGGTCTCCTTCTGTTAAATTTGGTCTTGGTTTTCATGAAACTGTTAAAGGAGAATCTAGTTCACAAGAAAGTGCTAAAGATTCAAAGGATATCAATGCAAAACCTGAAGTGTTGAAAGAAAAAAAAGGTCAATTGACAATCATGAACTCTCAAAAGAAATCATTCCCTTTGATCAATAATGTTGAATGCTTTAAATGTCATAATTATGGGCATGTTGTAGCCAATTGCAGAATAAGATTGTTTCAGTCACAAAAAAATATATTCTACACAGAAAGGTACTCAGGTTTCTTTAAGGGATATTGTTTTTCATGCAGCAAGTATGGTCATAAAGCAGCTGATTGCAATAGAAGAAAGAATAGAAAAACACATTATGATCCCTATGCTTACTTTTCTGGTCACGCAAGATGTTATGCTTGTAAAAAGTATGGACATGTAGAAAAAGAATGCAAGATGAATAGATCTGAGAAATTGGATAATTTCCAGCACACAATAAGAAATTTCAAGAAAATCTGGAAAAAGAAGGAGGACCGGTCAAAAACGTAGGGGATAATAATCCTACTGTAGTCTTCCGCTTCTAAAGCTTAATTCTCATAATGACTGCAAGAGTGATGTGAGATACATTATAGGGATTAGTAATGTATCATCACAGGGGGAGTAATAGATTGTGATTCCCATGGTTGGTTTGGTAATTCTGGTTGTGTTTATTTCTAACAGTGCATCTGATGTGAAGAAGACAAGTACAAGTGGTATAAGTTCAGGGGGAGATGGAATTGTGAAATTTTTCTGTATTTCATTTTCCATACGCGGGTTTCATGAACTAAATCCGCGTATACATGCGAGGTCCATTGGAGACAGAAGCGTATGTTTTTCTGATAAGAAAAACAGTGAGTCAAGCTCAAGGACAGGAGCACAGATTCAGGGGGAGCATTAGCCTTGCTGAGAGTAATGCATTGTTGGCATTATGATGGTTCTGAAATATGATCTCTCTCTTGAGGTATTTTTGGTATTGGTTATAAAAATTCATATTTTTAATTCGATGAAAAGGTTATGTTGAGACCTATGATGTAAATTGTTATATTCAGTCATGTAAGGACTTCTTCAAATTTCTAAACCCACTTGGTTGGGTAGTTGAGTCAAAATGTGTAAACCCACTTGGTTGGGTACTTGAGTCACTATGTAAATCCACTTGGTTGGATCATTGATGTAAGTATGAGTCCTTGGTGATAGGAAAGGTCATAGAGTCATGTACTTCATTGAAAAAATATGTTTGAAGATTCAGCGTGAACTCAGGGGGAGCATGGTAACTTCAGTGCACATCAGATCTACAAAGCTCTTCTTTCTACAAGAGAAGAAAAATATTGTTTTGGTTTTGATCCTCCCTTTGCCGTTGATGTCAAAGGGGGAGAGTATCAGGGTGTTTGAATAATGGTTATAATCAATGTATCTATCTGTTGTGGTGATCAAACACCATCATGGTTGCCATCAAGTCCAAAGGGGGAGATTGTTGGCAATATGATGCAATGTGTTGTCCTTGATGAAAACCTACTTGATGAAGTTGTCCTTGATGAAAACCTACTTGATGAAGTTTTCCTTGATGGAAACCTACTTGATGAGTTGTGTTTTGATAGCAACCTATTTGTTAAAGATGTAAAAATGATGTATCTATAGATCACTTCAGAAGTAGCAGAGAAAAGAATTCCAGTAAGTGCCAAAGAAATGATAAATATAATATGTCACAATGTATACGCTACTTTTATGAAGGCAACCCACGTATGGATTCAATGTATACACTAATTTTGTGAAGGAAACCCGCGTATACATTCAGGGTTAGCATATACGTAGTTTTTAAGAAGAGAAGTTGCGTATACACGTGGAAACGAACGCTCCAAGTCGCGTATGCATTTTGCGCTCTACAATTATAATACCAAGAGGCATTACCATGGTATTAGCCCACAATATTGAGAGTTGTATTGTCTATTTGATTCCGTCTAAGAATACCATCAGAATTAGTGTGGTTTTGGCTCATGGTATTGGTAAAGGATAAAAATATATAAGGAGAAGAAGATCATAGTGCTAGGTGTGCATGTGTAAGGGTTGTTAATAAATAAATCTCTTTAAGAGATATCTACATGGATGAAATCTGTTCTTAATTGTTAGATCTGAATCTATGATGCACCCATGGATATAATGATGGTTCAAGATCTCTAGATTTGACGATGATGAATCTCCAAAATGACCTACTGAAGGGATGGTGAAGAACTGGCGCAAGACTGCTAAATTAAATGAATAAATCTGGGTAAGTTTTATAGATCTGGTCTATTCTGCAAAATTTATTTTTACAGATCTATATGCTAGTTGGTTTCAACAAAAGCGCGTATATACGCGGGTTCGCTACATGAAAAACGCATATAGCAGTTAGGGTTTTTTACACGAAAGTATATGCGGGTTGATGTGCAGGAAAGCGCGTATGTACGCGGGTTCAGTAAAGAAAAGTAGCGTATGCTATTTGAATCAATGTCTGTTCAGGGTTGAGTTTGCATTTACATATCTATCCTGAAGTCTGGGTTTTAATGAATACTTCACTCTGAAGTATATCTGTATGGAATGGGTAACAGTTTATTGATTGATATGAATTAATAATGCACCTATGAAGAAAATGTTGAAGAGGGATCTCTAGATCTGAAATGACTATGTATTTTCTAGATTTGTTTATGGAATGTTTAGATCTGTGATTTGGCAAATATTTGCTGAAGTGAAGGGTAAGATCTGAGCTATTTATCTGTTCTGAAGAGTTGTGCAACCCTACAATGTTTGCAGATCTATATGCAGGTTTGTGGCAAGGAAAGCGCGTATATACGCGGGTTGGTTTCAGCAAAAGCGCGTATGGAATATGAGGTCAGTCTTGAAATATGTGCAGATATATACACAGGTTTGTCTCTGTGAAAGCGCATATATACGCAGGTTCAGTGAAGTAAAAGCGCGAATGGAATCTAGGGTTTTGTTGAAGTATGAGGAATGAAATGTCTGATCTGTTTTGTTGTTTTACTGCTATCTGTCAATGATGTATTCATACAGATCTGGGTTGTTTGAATGTTGATTATGCTGCTGATTATGTTGATTAAATATCAAGTTGTTGGTTGATTGGTTGATGATTCAATGAATGAATTGATGGGGTTATAAGTTTCATGTATGTTGAGCTTAAATGTGTGGAGTGGGTCCAGTCTGAAAATCTGATGAAAAGTGGCCTACAAGATGTGTTGTGTGGAAGCTGTTGGATCTAGTATGAAAATTGATGAAACGTGGTCCGCAGTGGTGCTGAGGGTCGAAGCCTTCAGTGAGGGGGTTGTAGCTCCCTTCCAATGGTAGCTGGTAAACGAGAGCAGGGGGAAGTAGCTCCCTTCCAGGAGAGGCTGGTAAACGAGAGTAGGGGGTAGTAGCTCCCTTCCAGGAGAGGCTGGTAAACGAGATCAGGTGGTTGGAGCTCCCTTCTAGTAGTGGCTGGAGAACGAGAGAAGGTTGCAGCCTGCTGCAGGTGGGTGCCTGCGTGCTGGTATGAGTCTGCGCTAGTACAACAATGTAAGAAGTTTTATTTGTAACAAATATTAAAGACAGAGACGACAGCAGCATTGGTTTTCTCCCGAATTGGGTTTCCACCTTAAATACTGGTGTTCATGTGTGTTGCTTATGTGTGATGGTTTATTCTATTATTAATGCACATGCTTACTGCTTACTAAACATCTGATGAATGAATGATGCAATGATCTAAGTAAAGAATTAAATGCATAATAAGATCTCTGGACATACGCAAGTTTTCTTAAGGGTATCTGCGTGTATATGCGAGTTGGGTTCAGTAAAGTAGCGTATGGGTTTAAGAGAAAGAAAAAGTAAAAAGTTTTCAGTCATCTCTATACACTGATTCACCCCCCCCCCCCCCCTCAGTATTTTTCCCAACACAATAATTCATCAATCATAGGAATGGGAAATTTATCTTTAATGGTGATCGTATTGAGCTCCCTATAATCTGGACACATGCACCATGATCAATCCTTCTTGTGTACTAGTACTACAGGAGCAGAGAAAGAATTTTGACTAGGTTGAATTATACCTGCCTCTAACATTTCTGTAATCATACGTTCAATTTTGCTCTTTTGGACATAAGGATATCTATAAGGCCTGATGTTTGGAGGAACACTTCCTGGAATCAAATGAATAGCACGATCATGATCACGAATAGGTGGGAGTCCTTTGGGAGTTTCAAACACCTTGGAATGATTGTCCAAGACTTGTTGGAGATCTGCAGAAATAGATGATTTTGATGTTGGAACTTCTAGTGAGCATAATTGTGCAATTACGCTTCGCTGTTCTTTCTTTAGAAGCTTTGTCATGACATTAGAGCTTATTATCCTTCCTGGCTTCCCCGCAATACCCCGTAATTCAACTTCCTTTCCTTCTGAAAAAAATTTCAAGAAAAGTTCTTGAAAATTAAAAGCTACCGTTCCCAAAGATTGTAACCATTGTACTCCTAGTACAACATCAGCACCTCCCATAGGAATGGAAAGCATTGGACTAGTCAATACATATTCCCCCATGGTTAGCTTGATATTATGGCATTTTCCGGAGCAATTTATAGTTCCTCCATTTGCAACCATCACTTGACATTCTGGTGTTGGGTATAGGAAACAATTCAATTCCTTGGCTACCTTACAATGAATAAAATTATGGGTACTACCTGAATCAATCAACACTATTACCTTTTTTCTTCTTGATATGTCCTTCTATCTTGAGAGTTTGAGGAGTGGTAATTCCTGCCAATGCATTACACGATATGGTCAGACTCATTTCTTCCTCTTCTAGGGTTGGTTCCTGGTGTATATCCTCTTCTTGTTCATTTTCTTCTTTCTCTTCACAATCTATGTAAAATAATTTCTTCTCAGCACACCTATGACCTTTAGTGTATTTGCTATCACAACTGTAGCAAAGCCCTTTTGCTCTTTTTTCTTCCAATTGTTGTGGTGTCAACCTTGTAGGTTGTGGAAATCTAGGCGTAGAAACACTTCCTTCTTTATAGAATTGAGTGGTAGGCTTCCTCGTCGCCATAATTTTACATTCAACTTTTCTTGCCAACCTGAATGCCTTCTCCAATGAATCAGGTTCCAAAACACGAACTTCATGTTGGATGTTATCCTTTAGAGTACCTAAGAAGAGATCAATCCTGTGTTCCTCTGGAATATTAGTTACCCTTATATTCAATTTTTGGAAGTCCTCAATGTGCTGCCCCACTAAACCCTTTTGTTTGAGATTTATCAATTGGCTAAAGAAGGTGTTGCTCTTTGTATCCTCATAATGTGCTATCATTTCCTCCGTAAAAATTGACCAAGTGACAATTTTTTTACACGAGCAAAGCCATCGATACCATACAAATGTATTTTTTTCTAAATGTAAAGTTGCAATGCATACCTTTTGTGTGTTTTGCACATTATTGAGATCAAAATATTGCTCCATCTTTAGTATCCATGTTACAGGATCCTTTCCATCAAACTTCCTCATATCCATTTTTGGAATATGGTGGTTCTTACGGCCAACATTAGAGTTTATGAAATCACAATTAACATTTATTTTGTTCTCATCATGAGTTTCCTCTACTATCTTTTCACCATTAGGAAAAATTTGTTGTATCAACTTTGTCAAGCCTTCCATGTCTGCTTTTAGATCATTCTTCATGTTTTCCATTTTTTCATCAGTCTTAGTTTCCATGTCATCCATCTTAGATTCCATGCCAGCTTTCGTGCCATTCTTCAAACCATCCATCTTATATTCCACACCTTTCTCCAAACCATCCATCTTAGTTTCCACGCCTTTCATAAAAAATTACATGTCATTTTTTGTTGCTCTTTGGGAAAGTGAAATTTGTTGCACTTGCTCTTGTAAATTTGATATGTCATGTTGCCATTCTTCATCTTCATGAGTCATAGTAGAGCCTTCTAAAGGATTAATGGGTGTTGAATTATTTTTAGGAGGCATTTCATAACCCAATACTAAAATATATCCTACAATATGCCCTTGGAATCAATTCAAATTGATTCTTCAAACAAGACTTATGCAATTCGGAAAAGAAAAAAAAATACACACCTTTTACTTGCTTTTGAGGAGCTCGATATTGAAATTGACTTATATCTATACTTGCAGATCATCAATACCTGAAATTTTGATCTGTAGTATTCCTCTGAAGCTTCTTTCAAATGCCACAGGTCTGACTTGATTTGGATTCTTCAAGGCAACGTTATGTCTAATCTCCCAGAATAACCTAATTATGGACTAGTTCAGTAGAGCGAATTGTACGACTTGCCACGTGTCACTGTTTTCTCCTTTGGCTCTAAAATTTATAGAAAGAAAACTACAGTCCATGTACTTCCCATCACTTTTTATAGAATTCTAATCTGATGCTCAGATAGAGAGTTATGAATATTTTCCCACGATCACCTCTTTGAGATGAAATTCGAAAGCCTGAAAAAGACCTAACTTCCACAGATCATATCTCCGAAAATATTGCGAACCAAGCTCTGAAATTTTGTGACGATGTTCCTCAGGATTTCGGCTTCGCTCTCTATAACTTTCAACTTCTGAACCTTTGTAGATAGAAAGTTATAGCAAAAATTACGCGATGACCTGTTTAAGTGAAATTCAGGAGCCTACAACAATCCCTAACTTCAACAGATCATATCTCCGACAATATTACGAACCAAGTTCTAAAATTTTATGAAAATGTTCCTCTAGAGTTTGGCTTCTCACTCTAAAAATTGCATCTTCTGAAACTTCGCAGAAAACAATTTATAGCGAAAATGCCACGATGACCTGTTTGGAGCAGCGAAACCCTAGAATCCAAAGCTCTGATACCAAATGTTGTGAAACCAGCTCAAAAAATAGAATAAAAGAGATATCAACGCCTTAGAAATAAGCCACTTAGAGGGGGAAACCTCCAATACATTACATGAATGAACAATTTTTGGATGATACAAATTACAAAACCTCCTTTCTATATATAGGAGTCCATGGGGCCACAATGTAATCTTAGTGTGGCCACAATGTAATCCTAGCCGACCTAACAATAATAATTTAAGGGCACAATAATAACAATATGGGGGTTACAAGGGTACAATAATAACAATAAGGGGGTTACACTAACAACAATAAGGGACTATACTAGTAATATAGGGACCTAACAATCACTTTTCTTCCAAAAAAAATCAAGAAATGTTTTATAAATTAATATCTATCTTCCTCAAAGATTGTAACCATTGGACTCCTAATACAACATCAACACCAAACTTTAGAATGGAAAGAATTGGAATATTCAATACATATTCTCCCGTGGTTAGATTGATATTATGGCATTTCCATAAGAAATTTGTAGTTCCTCTATCTGAAACCATCACTTGACACTATGGTGCTAGATATAGAAAGTAATTCAAATCCATGGCTATCTTACAAGGAATAAAATTATGTGTACTACCCAAATAAATCAACACTATTATCTTTTTATTCTTGATATATCCTTCTATCTTGAGAGTTTGAGGAGTGGTAATTTTTGCCAATGAATTGCAAGATATGGTTAAATTTATTTCTTTTTTTCCAACCCCTAGGGTTGGTTCCTAGTGTATATCTTCTTATTTTGATGTTTCTTGTTATTTTTCTTCCTCCTCTTCACAATCTATGTAAAATTATTTCTTCTCAACACACTTGTGACCTTTAGTTCATTTTCTAGCACAACTATAACAAAGCCCTTTTTCTCTTTTTTTCTTCCATTTGTTGTGGTTTCAATATTATAGGTTTCGAGAGGCTACAAGGAGTGGAAACACTTACATATTTATAATTTTGAGTGGTACACCTCCTTATTTCCATAGTTTTTCTTTCAACATTTCTTTCCACCTTGAATGCATTCTCCAATAACTTGGGTTCCTAAAGGCGAACCTTATGTTGGATGTTATCCTTTAAAGTACTTATGAAGACATCAATCAAATGCTCCTCTAGAATATAATTTACCTTCATATTCAATCTTTGGAAGTCCTCAATGTGATCCACAATTGAACCCTTTTATTGGAGATTTATCAATTGGATATAGAAGGTATTTCTTTGTGTGTCCTCATAATGTGCTATCAATTCCTCCATAAAAAATGTCCAAGTGACAAGTGATTTATGAGAAAAAATCCATCAATACTAAACAAAATTATTGGGTTCTAAATATAAATATGCAACACGTACCTTTTTTGTGTGATACACATCGTGTAGATGAAATAACTGCTCCATATATAGTATCCATGTTACCGGATCCTTGCAATCAAACTTCCTCGTATAAATATTTGGAATATGGTTTGTATTCAACAAAAAGTTAGTGTTTCTAACATCATGATTCAAATTCCTTTTGTTCTCATCATGAGTTTTATAGAATACCTTTTCACCACTAGGAAGCCTTTCTTGTAGAAACTTTTTCAAACTTCCTTCCAACCTTCCACGTCTACTTTAAAACCTTTCATGTCCCCTTTTATTATGTTTTATTTTATGTATTTTTAAAAATTTTCCATGTCCCCTTTTATGTATGATTTTATATTTTCTTTTAATCCCTTTATTATCACTTATAGTTCATCTTTGGTTGCTCTTAGTGAGAGAAAAATTTGTTTCACTTCATCCTATAATTTTGATATATCATGTTGCATTTCTTCCTCTTCTTCATGCGTCATATTAGAGATTTATGAGGGCTTAATGGGTGTAGAATTTTTTTTGGAAGGAATTTTAGAATGCATTAATGATATCTATGCTTCACTATTCCCTTTGAATCACTTCAAATTGATGTTTCGAGCAAAAATTATGAAAATTTAAAACTACACACCTTTTAAGAGATTGATTTTGGGCTTGTTGATATTTTTGTCCTTTAAACTGTTGTATCTCTATGATTTCAGCCTCCCAAGGTCCAAAATTTAGTCCCAAGGTATCTCTCTGTGTATTATTTACAACACCACAAGTTAGATCGAGATTGGATTCTTCAAGATAAATTATGTAAAATATCTCATGATAACCTGATTATGGAATGGTTCAGTAGAGAAAACTTGTACGGGATACCAATTGTCACTATTTCAATCTTCACCCCTAAAATTTTATCCCTTTTTTTACAAAATTTAAATCCGATGCTCGAAGAGAAAGTTATGATGATTTTCCCCAAGGCACCCGTTTGAGACTATATTCTGGAGCATACAAAAGCCCGAAATTCCTTAGACCATATCTTCAGAAATATAGTGAACCAAGGTATGAAATTTTAACCAGTTGTTCATCAAGATTTTTCCTGCATGTGGTACCAATTTCATGGTATGAGGCTTCACAAAAACAAAGTTATATAGAAAATTCCACAATGACCCATTTGAATCAACAAAACTCTAGGATCAAGAGCTCTGGTACCAAATTTTATGTATCCAGATACAAATAACACATCAACATAAAAAAATATAGATCAACAACTTGATAATAAGGTACTTCGAGGGAAAAACATCCTTTTACATCACATAAATGAACAATTCTTGGATAATTCAAATGACAAGAGCTCCTTGGTATATCTAGGAGTCCAAAGGGTCAGAATATAATTAGAGTATGCATAACAATAATATTGTAGGGGAACAACAATAAGAATAGTTGGATTCTATGGGGAATAACAATAACAATATAGGGGCTACATTAGTATTATATGGATTTTTATCTATGCATTGGATTGCAATAACATTTATATCATCGGAAATCTCTTGATGAGTTGAATGTGATGGTGTTATCCAAAGTTAATTTTTAGTAAATTTGGGAAAGGAGGAGGTTTGTAACCCCATTTCTATAATTAGACAATGGATGCTGGGTTGATTTCTAAGTAACAACTCCCATTCAACTTCCAAAGTCCGAGGGGGTGGGTGGGAGAGTTATACATACGGCCTTAGAGTAGGTCCCACCTAGGGTCAAAATAACACCTCCGAGGTGAAGTGTGGGAGCAAGGATAAAATAAAGAGTGGTATCATTTATTTTTCCCCATGATTCATATTAATATTCCCTTAAAATTAAATGAAAGCATGTGATTTCTCATCTTCCTTTAAGAAAAATGTTGGATGGGCGAGAGCACTGACTAGAGAAATAGGTGGATATATCTGACATAACACTATCTAAATACTATCCTAGGGATGTTGGCTGACTTGATGGAAAATAAGGAGAAAAAATCTCTCCAATGGGTTATCCACTTTTGGTGGATAATAGGTACATAATGAAACAAATTTATAGAAATTTATGGGATCATGAAGACTCTATATCTATTTTTCAAAAACAACATTACATCTTTTATTTTTCACTTAGATGCAATATTATTTTCTTATCACATCTCCTACTCAAGGCACAATCATTGATTGCTACATTCCAGGACCTTAAGATAATTCATATAATAAAAATTTGTTGCTAAAGGATATTGATGACAATGGAACATGCACTACAAGGGAACTATCCCTCATATAAGACATATAAAATTTATGTGAGATTCATAATAGTTTGCTTATAACCATGATACATGTTTTTTAACTTTCTTATTGCCATCCTAATAATAGTATTTTTGATGCTATAAACTTTCTATATAGAAACATCCTGATGTGTCAAGCATATACTTCACCCATCATCTCTCATAAGCTTAATTTGGATCCCTTGATGATGGGTGGAGTGTCCACTTGAAACATTGCAATGTTTCTAATCTTAAACATAGTTCATATCTAAAATCTCTACTACATTTATGGCTAATTGTGAAAATATACATGCTCAAGGTTTTGTTACTATTAAAGAGGTAGTAGTTGTAAAAAAAAATTGAGGAAAAAATACTTCCTTAATTTGGCTTGCAGTTGTCGCTAGAACATGTGTTATATGTAGGTAGACATAATGGCTAATGATTGATGTAACTTTTAACCTCTTTATGGAATAAAGATGTAGACATTTTTCTTTGGAACACACACACACACACTTTTTTGTTATGAAATAATATTTATATTCCATTGAGAAATACATATATTGTAATTTCCCTGAGAATTAAAAAATCTTATCTTTCCATTCCTTGAACAATGACTATTTTATCCCTTCTTAAACAAGTCTTATTACAGGAGTAATATAGGATGCTAGATTTATTCTTTACATACACGCTAAGTTTAGATGTCGCACTTCGTAACTTTAAAAAAAAATCCCAACTATATTTTCAAACTGCGAGAAAATTATAGAAAAATATTGGATCAACTAACCATACACAATAACATGTGAGATGAAAGGAATATTCATAAGCTCTATAGATTCTTTACATAGTTTTTCATATTTCTTTTTGATATCTCTATCTATATGACTAAAGGAGGACCACTTGAAACCATGGATACAAGCATGATTTGAATCTATCTATTGGAGTATAATATTTTGTAATTTTAATTCTAGCATTGGCCCAATCAATCACAACCTATGAGTCTCATAATATTTTTAGTTTAGATAATCTGAGTTGATTATCATAGTACAAGAGAGTCCATAATGTAAATAACTAACGTTTCATATTTGATATAGAACTTGGATCATAATATAGATGAAACTAGTGAGTAGAATTAATGAAAAGGACCACCCCAATGCCACATTGAGGTGGAAATCCCTGAGAATATCCATTGAAAAATCCCCAAGGAATTTTTGAGTCAGTGACTAGCGTAATGGGAGAGCACAATTTTGACCTATGGGGGGCTTATTTATATTCTTGGCTCATCTTTTCAATAATCTTGGAAACAACTTCAACAAGAATTAACATATCATGGAAGACGCTCATATATTTATCACACCAAATAAAGTATGTAAATAGAGAAGGAAAAGATTCAAAAATTTTCATTAAATCATTAGAAAACCATGATTTAAAGCACTCCGTTGGGATATCAAATACCAAATAGCCTTTAGCCCAAAAATTTTAAGGAAGGAATCCTAGACTTGAGCATTGTATTGATAATAAACAAATAAATGAGAAACCAATTCCAATTGCGACTTGCAGAGGGCACATCTATTAGGGTCGATCGAACCACATTTGAGGTCGTTAGCTCTAGATCAATACTTTCTTTCTCAAAACCAACCATAAGAGGATCTTGGCTTTCGAGGGTACATGAATTTTCCAAATTCATTACCACCACCACCATTTTTCACTTTGGAATTCAACCTTAGCATATGCTTCATAACTTAATATTTTCATGAAACTTCCATTTGTTGAATTTTTGAACAAACATACTATCTCCTTAAAATCTGTTGGAGAATGTAACTAAGTTTGGTCTTAATAATTTGTACCATTATGTATTTTATGTAAAAAAAGGAAAAAGAAAAGAAAAAGAAAAAGAAAAATATTATTTTTCTAGACAAGCATTTTCTTCATACTGATAGGTTTTTGAGTCAAAGAGTCAAATTCCTATTTGGACCTATTGTAAAAGAAAAATAAATATAAATATTTTTAATGTGTATTTTTGGGTTAAAAACCCTCTATATTCCAAGTCATCCCTGCCCCCAAGGACATGTATGTTTGCACCTCCTCTGGACAATATAAATAGAGGGAATATGGAGCTCATTTGGGCACACACTTGATGGATTGTGGTCTGAAATATCACAGAGAGGGTAGAGAAGAAGCAAAGAGCCCAAGTCTGAAAGAGAGGAATTATTCTTGAGCTATTATTTGTGGAAGATCCACCTTGGTACATTTCTTATTGTTGGTCTCTTGCTCACGGATCTGCTAGAAAGAAGGAAAGCTTTTATTGGTATCTAGAGGTGAAATTTTTTCGTGGTTATGGGTCTGGGATATCCCATTTGATCTGATTCCATAAGAAGATAATCTTCTGTGATTTCCCCATTAGAGAGGTTTTGCCCTGGCTTGGAGCCTATATATCTTGTGTTCTTTAGTTTCTGTGATATTCATGTTCATGTTATGGTAAATTTTTGATGAAAGAATCATAATAAATATTAATAAAAGAAGAAAATTAAATTCACAAGAAATTACCATGGAAAGGAAAATATAAATTAAACTACAGGCCTCCTGATTTTCCAACATTGTATCAGATCTAAGGTGGCTTGAAATTGGAGGTCTCGAGATCACATTCAGTTGGATTTTAGATCAAATTAGAAGGACTCTATATAAACCCTAGAAAATATGATCTTGTGGACTCTGTGTTAGCTAAACATGTATCTCAGAAGCTCACATTGTGTAATAAGAATCGTTGGTTCATATTTCTGGCTCAATTCTCATGGTGACTTGAATAAAATTTTCTATGTTCGATCGGTTCGTAGAAGCTACATCTATGTGGCAGTTTTGACTGCATTCAATGAATATTTCATGCTGTATTTGACTCTTTATTATTCTCGCTACTGTTTGAAGTTGTGCACTGTAGTTATATATAAGTGTGACTATTTTTGTACACTTTGTCTTGGTATATGTGACCCTCGCACTATTCTGTGGTGATTGTAGTAGCTCGACATCCATGAATATGACTATAACACTTGGAAGATCAGATCCACGTAGAAACTATGGATCGTTCTTACGAAGATTCGTGTGAAAGCCCTTAACAATATCAATGTGAAGGCTTGTTCTTTAGTGGAGTGGCTCATGGATAGAATCGCTCACTTATTGTCACATATATGATTTTTATGTGGTTCATTCATGGAAAATGGAGGATACACTTTGAATCTCGCTTCTATATAAAACTCGTGACATGTGGCTCGCTCTGCAATTTGTATACATTGTGGTTCTATTATTGTAACAATGCTCAATTTTTTTTTTAAGGTATGGCCATATCTATATGGATCATGTTAAGACTTATGTTAATATACAATGCATCCAAAGAGCTCATTCTTGATGTTTCGATAGTTCAAGAAACTCTTTTGAATGGTTCATTTTTTTGTATGCTTGACTGTGGTTTATATGATGGTCCACATTTAGTTGTGTCTAAATGGCTTTCACATTAATGATATAACTTTGGTGACTCATTATGCGGTAGTGGCTCAAAGGTTCTGTTTATGCATTCATACTTGTCAATAGGGGAACACATTACTCAACGTATTATCATGGCACCACCGTGATTGTATGGAACATAACTACTGAACAATGGCTCATTTTCTAGAATGGTGGCTCATCTTACGACTCGTTAGCAATTTCTATTGCTATAACTCACTATGAAATTAAGAACTTGATAGTGATCCTGTTATGGACATTGAAAATGTGATTCATATAGCTTTGATAGTAAGAATTTAATATTCTTAATGCTAATGATGAATGACTTGATTTAGCTTATCTTGTGAGTTTGTCTTTTAAAGCTCTAAGTTATAGTTGTTTCTATAAAATTCAATTACATTGCTACCATGACCATCATATATTGATTTTGTGTAAAAGCTAACTTGTAGATCGTATAAATATGAACAGTCAATGACATGGAGGCACATGTTATATACATAAATAAGAGGCATGAATGTAACATATATGACAGTGATCGGATGGGCATGTATGGATTGATAATTATGGTAAATGGACAACAATTTGGATCATATTCAAAAAGTATGATGACCCTGTTCAAGAAATAATTATATCAATGAAGTTGATCTAAAGCTTTGAAAGAAAATTATATGATAATGATGGTTGGCTAATTTAAGAGAATGGATGACCCAAGATCTAAAGCACATATGTTGAAAGAAGATAACAATCCTAGTATCAAAAGGATGAGACCCTTGAAGAGATAAGGTAAAATGTTGAAGTATGTATAATTTTTATGTGCAAGATATGATGGTCATTTGATAAAGGGTTTGTAAAGTCTTTATGGTTTTGCAAAATCTAGGTTTTGTAGAACTTTTAAAGTCTTGAAGATTTTTGATAAGGTTTCTGAGCTCTACTTTATATTAAATTGACACTAGGAGCGAAAATACCTAACCCTTATTGGTTGTTACCGCTAAGGAAACTCTAGCTCTTGACATCTAGGGTTTACATATCCAATAATCTAGGGTATGTGGTAAAACCCTAACAAGAGTTGAATTGAATAAACCCTAGGGGTTGAAAATCAAAACCCTAGGAATAATGTTTCTGCGAAAAGTAAAAACCCTAGTAAGGGTTAGATCAATAAATATAGGGTTTTTAACTAGAACCATAGAAACCATGGAAACCTTAGATTGATAGAATTTAGATCATGCTCTTGTGTTTGTAAATTTTTTCTTGGTTGTACTTGTGTGAATTGAAGACACATAATGAAGGCTATCAAAATTATGGAAGCAAAATGAGAAGGATGAAAGAACAAATAAAAACAATACTCGTGCTTGTTTATGATTACTTGAAAAATATGAGCATGATGGAAAGAGGGAACTATAAGGACCTTGATATACTGATGTTGAAGCTTCCAGTGATGAGTTAATTCCAGAAACACATTGATGTTTGAAATATGAAGTAGAACTTGTTGCAATATGGAGACAAAACAAACAAAGGAAATTTCACTTTAAAGGGAGCTAGTAACAAAATTGGACATGATGCCACAATTAAAAGGATATTACGATCTCATAACTATGATATAGATGGCCCTCTTGGAATATGAATCGGCTCCTTGGGATGACATATTGCAAGAGAATATGAAGAAGCTGGAAGGATAGCTTACTTGATGATGTTATACCTACAATTGCATGATCTGACCTTAAAACGCATGGTTTGTAGAATATGGATATAGACCATGATATTGATCTTAAAGGAAAAAAGCAAAATTTGACATCTTGACATAAGGCCATCAGGTCGAGGTAGTTATCATATTGATGTTTCGGTATTGGTTATATGGTTGGTATATGATTTTTCTACCTGAAATATTGTTGCAAAAATGCCTAATGGGAGTTGAGACGAGTATTTTTTGAACTCAATTCATTGAATACATGGACTGAATGGATGGATTTGGTAATGTTTCAAGGATTATGTGGTTAATATTTATACATAATCTTGGGATTGAAAGATAGCAGGTCAAGAAGATAATCTAACATGTATGATGCCAATGAAGATCAATTTCATGATTAAAGGGGGTTATGATTAGATCTACTTCGATTAGATCGATATCATGCCTTTGTTAATAATGACTAGAATAAATTGATATGAAAGGGTTGATGGCATGAACCCTATCACAAAATGAATAAATTTTGGATCCATTTCAAAAGCTCAAATATGATGACATACAATGGAAAGGAGGAGCCACACAATTACTTAAATATATCCATGATGAACTTGTAGTTGATGTATTCATGAAGACACACTAAAAAGCTTGTGGTTATGAATTCCCAATTTAAATAATGTAAGGGATCTCCTCTCTTATTGAGAGGGACTGATGATGTACATTATATTATCTTCTTCATGTGTCATGCACTAGGCCAAGACTAAAATTTGTACATCTTGTGAAGGCCATGGATGGAGAATAGGGGTCTGGAGGATTGGATAAGAATTTGATACTGGCACTCCTTGAGGATTGGAAATCCATGACAGGAAATTACCTTGTGGACCCACACTCTTTGAGAATTGGACAAGTATCCAAGACAATATAAGTTGAAGAGGATTGATATTCTTTGAGGATGATTATTCCAAGATAAGAACATTCCTAAAAGGACATACCTAGTGAAGATCCAGATTGGGTATGTGCCTTAAGAGGTAGTGTGGTGTCTCACATAGAGAATCTCAATATTATTCTCTAAAATAAAATAAGCTTGCCAGTTAAATGCCTTAATATGTTAACAATGTTGGTTATGATGTTGATGCTTAAAAATGTCTTATCTATCCGACTCTTTTTATGAGAATATTTCATTTTGAGAGTATCCTTGTCTTGGGTGTACAATTATGAATACCTCCCTAGTTAAAAGGGAGTGTTGGAGAATGTAACTAAGTTCGGTCTTCATAATTTGTACCATGTATTTTATATAAATAGGAAAAATAAAAGAAAAAGAAAAAGAATATTATTATTTTTCTAGACAAGCATGTTCTTCATGCTTCTAGGTTTTTAAGACAAAGAGTCAAAGTCCTATTCAAACCTATTGTAAAAGAAAAAGAAAAATATTTTTTAATATGTATCTTTGGGTCAAAAACCCTCTATATGCCAAGTGAGCCTACTTATTAAGTCGTCCTTGCCCTAAAGGACATGTTTATTCACACTCCCTCTAGACACCATAAATAGAGGGAAGGTGGAGCTCATTTGGGCACACACACCAGAGAGATAATGGTATGAAATATCATAGAGAGGGTAGAGAAGAAGTAGGCAACCGGAGTCTAAAAGAGAATATTTATTATTGAGCTAAGATTTATGGAAGCTATGCCTTGGTACATCTCTTGTTGTTGGTATCTTAGTGATGGATCTTATGGAAAGAAGAAAGTCTTGAATTGGCATCTAGAGGTGGAAGTTTTATATAGTTATGAGTCTTGGATATCTCATTTGATATGATTCTATAAGAATAAAGTTTTATGGGTTTTTCCCTTGGAGGGGTTTTGCGCTGGCTTGGAGCATATACCTTAGATTCCTTTGTTTTTTGATCTTCATGTTCATGTTATGGTAATTTTTTGATGAAAGAATCAAAATAAATATTAATAAAAGAAGAAAATTAAATTCACAATCAATTACTATGGAAATGAAAATCTAAATTAAACTACAAGCCTCTCGAATTTCCAACAATATCCTCCTCAATATTAATAGAGCTCTCACAAAGGTTGTTGATATACAATCTCCATTCTTATTCCAAATGACCCTCTAAGCCCAAATCAAACCTTGATTTTCAACCATATCTTCCTAGTTGAACATGATCAATGGATTTAATTTCCCATAAGAAAAAAATACTTTGATGATGTAAGTGATTAAGGAGATCATTATATAGTTAAAAAAAAAAATTGGAACCTACCCATAGTTCTTCCCCAAACTAAACCCTTTTTCCAATGTAAATTCTCCATGCTATCAAATTTGCAATCATATAAGGCAAAGCATCAATGAATTCTATCCAAATAATGAAACTATTTGGTTGACCATGCAGAGCCAAGATGTTGTGTATTGCTGGTGTTGCTACCTATTTACCCATCCTAAAATATGATGTAGCTAATCATTCAATACCCACCCTATTGGTTTGTGTTAGTTCTGACCAATGGTCGCTAGAAGGCCTTATGTTGATCTCATACTATTTACATATAAAGATAATTGGGTTAAGGAATGCACCTCAAATTTTGGGCCCCTAACCCAAAATAGATCACTCTCTCATATCTCTCATTCCCCTTCATTGATTTCTATGAGGGCCAAGACCAATCTTCCATTGAGAGGCCTTCAAAATACTCAGAGCCCAATAATTTTCTCCCAGGTAAGTGAGTGTATAATAAATTCCAAAAATATTTTTCATCTAAGGCCTGACAAAATAGATATATGTTCTTGATGCCCCATACCCCCATGCAGTTGGGTTGAGTAATTCAAGACCACCTTAATAGGAGAACAACACCAATTTCATTTTCCCCGTCCAAACAAAATGAAATATTTCCTTATGATTTTTAGTGAGAGTTCCTTTTTGAACCTTGGGAATGGAGGTCCAGTAGATCATGATTCTTTCCAAAATTGTTTTAATAAGAACTAATCAATTTCTCCTTTATAGCCACTAATTTACCTAGAGAGAGATCCTATATTCCACCTTTTTATATCACCATGTCCAATTCTAACGGAATATGCATTAGATTTAAAAATAAAACAAAGATATTTTAAACCTTCATCCAGATGTTTTCGAGCATATGGGGGGGGGGGGAGATTTCTAGTTTATTTTGAAGAACCCGTCGAGGAAAATGATATATTAGGAAATATTTTGTCATATTTATATTTTGATATATTAGGAAAAAAATAGAGCTCCAATGTCTTCTTTATATTTTGAAATTCTTGATTGAGCCTACATCGAATAATAACACATTTTCAAAAAACAAAAAATGAGTAACTTTCTTAGAAGTGGAAACATGGGCACCTTTCAACTCTACTTTAGACTTGGCCTCGCTCAAAATCTTTCTAAGGCATTTGGAAACAAGTAATAAGAGAAAAGGGCATAGGGTACACCCATGTCTCAAACCCCTGGAGGGAAAAAAAATGAAGGGAGAACAATTTATTAGGACTATGAATGATGTAGTTTGAATACATTCTATGATACAATTAACTATAGAAAGCTTTATTTTGATTTGAGTGAACACTGAGCAGATGAAAATCCATTGAATCTTGTTGTAAGTGATGGGGAGATCCACTTTGATAACCATTGTTGATATTTTTTTAATTTTAATCGAGCGAATGGTTTCTTTGGCATGCGATTGTGTCATGGATCTATCTTTAGAAGAAGAAGACAAATTTTTCTTCAAAGATGAGGTCACTAATCATAAGCTTCCGTCAGTTGGCTATAATATTGGCAATTAATTTTTAATTAACATTGCAATAGAAAAGGGGTCGAAAGTCATCAAAAGAGCACGCCTCTTTCTTTTTTGGGTACAAGGTCTAGGTGCATTGTGTTAACAAACCAATAATCTTGTCGGATCGTTGAGATTCTTGAACTAGCTTGAGAAGTTTAGTTTTGATTACGTTGTAGAAACCTAAGTATAATTATACCTTAGGTTAGCCTGGCCCTGGAATTTCCCCTTTCTGCATGGATGAAAGGGTGGACTGAACCTCTTCTTCTGTAACATTTTCTTCTAGATTCTATTTCAATTCATTAATGGATACTCTAGGGAAAATATTGAATACCCTCAATATTACTTCAATTGGGAACTCAACTAATTACTTGAGAATATTCTCAAAATACTCCCTTCTCACCTTGGAATACTCATCAAAAGAAGAGATGAGGGTCCCTTCCATGTTTTTAATTTCCCATATAATATTCAGGGAATATTTTAGGGTGAAATTTCTTCAATTGGATATATTTTTAGACATTTTATGAAAAATATTCACCCATTTGGTTAAAAAACTGACTATTTTTTACACATATATGATTAAATTGATATGATTCTCCAAAACTTTACCAATTTTAATAGTAAACTACATGTTTTTTATTGAATATTTGACTACATTCTATAGTATATTTTTCAAACTAGAATGGTCACCTATAATATTATACATAGGCATAATATTTGAATCTTTGAAAAATAACTCGATAGACAATAGTGGCCAAAGAGGATTGATATTATTTGAGGATGAGTATTCCAAGATAAGAACAGTCCTAAAAGGACATACCTAGTGAACATTCATACGGGGTATGTGCCTTAAGAGGTAGTGTGGTGTCTCACGTAAAGCATCCCAAAATTATGCTCTAAAATAAAATGAGCTTGCGAGAGAAAGGCCTTAATATGTTAACAATGTTGGTTATGATATTGATACTTAAAAATGGCTTATCAATCTGACTCTTCTTATGAGAATATTTCAGTTTGAGATTATCCTTGTAATGGGTGAACAATTATGAATACCTCCCTATTTAAAAGGGAGTTTTGGAGAATGTAACTAAGTTTGGCCATCATAATTTGTACCATTGTGAATTTTATGTAACAAGGCAAAAGAAAAGAAAAAGAAAAAGAAATATTATTATTTTTCTAGACAAGCATGTTCTTCATGCTTCTAGGTTTTTGCGTCAAAGAGTCAAAGTCCCATTTAGACCTATTGTAAAAGACAAAGAAAACTATTTTTTAATATGTATTTTTGGGTCAAAAACCCTCTAGATTCCAAGTTAGCTTACTTGTCAATTCAGCCCTTCCCCAAAGGACATCTCTATTTTCACCCCCTCTGGACACTATAAATAGAGGGAAGGTGGAGGTCATTTGGGCACACACACTTGATGGATTGTGGTATGAAATATCATAGAGAGGGTAGAGAAGAAGTAGAGAGTCGAAGTCTAAAAGGGAATATTTCTTCTTGAGCTAAGATTTACGGAAGACATGCCTTGGTATATCTCTTGTTGTTGGTCTCTTGGTGATGGATCTGATGGAAAGAAGGAAGGCTTGAATTGGTATCTAGAGGGGGAATTTTTTGTGGTTATGAGCCTTGGATATCTCATTTGATTTGATTCTATAAGAATATAATTTTCTGGATTTTCCCCTTGAAGGGGTTTTGTAATGCCTTAGAGCCTGTATATTGTGTTCTTTTGTTTTTTTTATCTTCATGTTCATGTTATGGTAATTTTTTGATGAAAGAATTAGAATAAATATAATAAAATAAGTAAATTAAATTCACAAGAAATTACTATGGAAATAAAAATCTAAATTAAACTACATGCCTCTCGATTTTCCAACAATATCCTCCTCAATCTTAACAAAACTCTCGCAAGGGTTGTTGATATACAATATTCATTCTTATTCCAAATGACCCTCTAAGCCCAAATCAGACTTTGATTTTCAACCATATATTCCTAGTTGAGTATGATCAATGGATTTAATGTCCCACAAGAAGAAAATACTTTGATGATGTAAGTGATTAATGAGATCATTATATAGTTAAAGCTTTTATTGGAACCTACCCATAGATCTTCCCCCAACCCGACCCTTTTTCTAATGTCAATTGTCCATGCTATCAAATTTGAAATCATAGGGAAAGAATCAATGAATTCTTTCCTAACAATGAAAGTATTTGGTTGACCATGCAGAGCCAAGGTGTTGCGCATTACTAGTGTTGCTACCTATTCCCCCATCCTAAAATATGATGTAGGTAATCATTCAATACCCACCCTATTGATTTGAGTCAGTTCAAACCAGTGGTCGCTAGAAGGCCTTATGTTGATCTCATTCTATCTACATCTAAAGATAATTGGGTTAAGGAATGCACCTCAATTTTTGGGCCCCTACCCCAAAATAGAGCACTTTCTCATACCTCACATTCCCCTTCATTGATTTTTGTGAGGGTCGGGACAAATCTTCCTTTGAGAGGCCTTTAAAATACTCAGAGCCCATTAATGTGCTCCCAAGTGAATGAGTGTATAATAACTTCCAAAAATATTTTGCATCCATTAGGGAAATTTTGAGGTCTAAAATGGACCTCCTAAGAAAAATGTACAACTAAAAGAAACTTTATAAGAACCAATAGGATTCAAGATGATGTTGTCAATGATGGGGGATGATTCACCATTTTTGGAATAAAAAAGTAAAAAGATTAAAAAATAATAAAATAATAAAACTATTTTTTCAACTCGTATTTTCAACTTATCTCCCTAAGGGTTTACTCAAATTTCGAGCGGGAATACTTGTTGGATGAAAATTTTAATTCCTCATCAAATGAGTACCCATGTTGCATACTTTTGATGGACTTTGCTACATGAAAAATGAAAAATATACAAAAATTGTGATTGCAATCACGGTTTTTTTTTTTTTTAAGATGTATTTCTCATTTTTTCGTGTAGCAAGGTCCATCAAAAGTATACAACATGGGTACTCATAGGATGAAGAATTAAATTTTGCATCCAACGAGTATTCCTGCTCAAAATTTGAGAAAACCCTTAGGGAGATGAGTTCAAAATATGAGTTGAAAAAATACTTTTTCTTTTTTCCCTCTAAAATTTGATGATGTAATCAAATATTATTTTATTATTTCCACTATTATTTTATAATTTCCTTAGGAGGCCCATTTTAGACCTCAAAATCCCCTTAATGTAAGGCCTGACAAAATAGATATATGTTCTTGATTCCCCATACCCAATGCATTTGGGTTGATTAATTCAGGACCACCTTAATAGGAGAATACCACCAATCTTGTTTTCCTTGGCGAAATAAAAAGAAATATTTCCTTATGATTTCTAGTGAGAATTCCTCTTTGAACCTTGGGAATGGAAGTCTAGTAGATCATGATTCTTTCCAAAATCGTTTTAATAATAACTAATAAATTTCTCCTTGATAGCCACTAATTTACCTAGAGAGAGATCCTATATTCCACCTTTTTATATAACCATGTCCAATTCTTAAAGGAATATGCATTGGATTTAATAACAAAACGGAGATATTTTAAACCTTCATCTAGATGTTTTCGAGCATATGGGAGGGAGATCTCTAGTTGATTTTGAAGAACTCACTGGGGAAAATGATATATTAGGGAATATTTTTGTCATATTTATATCCGTAACCATAACAAAAAAACAAAGCTCCTATGTCTTCTTTATATTTTGAAATTCTTGATTGAGACTACATTGAATAATAGTGCATGTTCAACAAAAAAAAAATGAGTAACTTTCTTAAAAATGGAACATGGATACCTTTCAACTCTCCTTTAGACTTGGCCTCACTCAAAAGCTTTCTAAGGCATTTGGAAACAAGTAATAAGATAAAAGGGCATACGATACGCCCTTCTCTCACAACCCTAGAGGGAAAAAAGAAAATGAAGGGAGCACAATTTATTAGGACTATGAATGATGTAGTTTGAATACATTCCATGATACAATTAGCTATAATATATGCCGGTGGAGTAAGACTGAGTTAGGGTTTTTTGCTTCTACTTTCAACCGAAACCCTAGCTCTCACGGCAGCCTGCTCATGCTGCGCCAGCACTGATTGTGCTGACCATCCCTGGTAGCACCGGCCTGCATCGCGGTATGGAGGTAGAGACGGGGGGGGCAACAAGCCTCCCCCTGCAAATGACGTTGGTCCAGAGGTACGTATGGAGGACAAAACTGACAGTAACACGAGGACTGAAGCAACACAGAAGTCTTCCCCTGACGCTAGGACGGAGACACAGCAAGCCACCTCAACCACCTGCAAACCCATTGCATCATAACGGCCAAAAATTGATCTGCCTATTCATTGAATAAACGCCGGGATTCAGTACATGAGGGACCACGCCCTCATTGGAAAATTTGTAGGGTTCTGGCCATCGGAAAAAGCCCTCCAGGGCTGGATAGCGTCCAAATGGAAGCCTAAAGGGGAAGTCTCTCTGCAGCTCGGAGCAAAGGGCTTCTTCACCGCCACATTCAACTGTCTGGAAGACAGAAACAAGGTCATGGACGGGGGCCCATATTTCTTCAACTCAGCAGGGTTATATTTGAGGAACTGGGTGGAGAGATTCAACCCTGATAGGGAAAATTTCAACTGGGCGCCTGTTTGGATTCGGCTCTACTCATTGCTGCTTGAATATTGGGATGAGGAAACCCTGAAAGCGATAGGATCAGGACTAGGAGAATTCATAAAATTTGCTGAAGAAACCAAGCTCCGAAGGTATACCTCCTACGCCCGAATATGTGTTCAAATGCACCTGGACAATGCCCTACCTGATGCGGTAAGTATCTCTCATGATGACTTTGAATGGATCTAGCCCTTGGACTATGAGTATGTACCCTTTAGATGCAGAAGATGTCATGCTCATGGACACCTCTATAGAGACTGTCCT
This sequence comes from Pinus albicaulis, assembly GCA_034641835.2. Lineage (NCBI taxonomy): Eukaryota > Viridiplantae > Streptophyta > Pinopsida > Pinales > Pinaceae > Pinus > Pinus albicaulis. The sequence continues at coordinate 25,739,726 of MU968411.1, forward strand.
TTAACAGTCCAAGCCCGAAATGCGGAAGCGGAAGGCAAAATTCAGGCGGATGGGTTCACTAAAGTAGCTTCCCGGAAAAGACACAGCAGAAAATCCACTCCTGGAAAGAAACCTAGCTCCTCAGCCACCACCCCTTCTACCAGTAACAGCTTTTCCGTGCTTGCCCAATCTGACCCCTCATCTGACTCCATTCCTGTCTCCTCTAGCCTTGCTGGCCCCTCCATTCCTCCCCCAAATCAACCCAATCCCGCATTTTCATCGCCTACCCCTCCCTCTTCAACCTCTCCTGATAAACCTGACCCTAACCTCACACTCAAGCAGAAACAAGTCACTTGGGACCCTAATCTCTCGATTTTGGAGGGAACTACCCCTTCAGTTTCCCTGGAAGTTTCAGATCTACAATAGCTTGAACAGACTATCCAAATGGAAGAGGACACTGACAGTATCGCCATCAGTGAGCTGGATCTCATGGGTCTTGAAGAAGCCTGCGAACGAAAGGAATTCGACAAGATTAACCAAAGACAGATTGATACTATTGAGGCGGTTCTAGTCAAAGTTCAACAGCACAAGAAACTGGGTATCCAGCCCGGTAGTCGTTGGGATAGTTTTAAGGTGATAAAATAAACCAAGAAAAGAGGAAGAACACCTGACTGGCAGCGCACTATTGCCCTAGGACAGATTTTGGTGGATTCGGGACAATATCCCAAGCTTAATAGATTCTTCAAACCTCTTCCAAATAGTTCTCAATGAATCTGATCTCTTGGAATGTACGAGGACTCAATGGTCCCGGAAAGTATAGAATGATAAAGAACTTGATACAGAAGGAAAAGCCCCATTTACTCTTCCTTCAGGAAACCAAGTGTAACAGTCAAACGCTGGGCTCTATCTTAACTAAAGCTTGGCCTGGTACCAGATCAGTAGCTGTGGATGCCGTGGGGTCTTCGGGTGGGTTAGCAATTGCATGAGATCCTCAGGTCTTGCAGGTAGGCAACTTTCACGCCTCTCATAATCTTATCCAGGCTACTTTTCACCCCATAGGCACCAATATCCATGGACATCTGTCCAATGTTTATTTTTCTCAAGATCTTGCTAGTAAAGTGGCACTTTTGAATACCCTTGAGCATCTCAACTCCAATAGGATCCATCCCCTCTGGATTTTAGGTGGAGATTTCAATATGATCACGCAGCTAGCTGAAAAGTCTGGAGGCAGAGCCAGACTGGACAAGGACAACGCCCATTTCAAGGATTTTATCAACCGTAACTGGCTTATGGATATTCCTTTTTGCAATGGCCTGTTTACTTGGAGCAATCGCAGAACTGGCCGGCAACAAATAGCCTCTAAGCTGGATCAATTTCTCTTATCGGATAACGCAATCCATGCAGGAGGAGACATCACTGGGTCCATTCTCCCTATCCTGGGCTCTGATCATTGGCCTATAATGCTCCAATGGCAGAGCATAGGCTTTCACCTCAAAAAGCCTTTCAGGTTTGAAGCTTTTTGGCTCTCGCACCCCTCCTTTCCTGACCTGGTTCACTCTGTCTGGAAAGGATTCACTCCGCCTAAAGGATCCAAAATGTTCCAGTTTCAGCAAAAACTCAAGTGGGTCAAGGAGCACATCAAAGATTGGAACCACAATATCTTTGGCAACATCTTTGCAGAGAAGTGGAGTCTGGAACAACAGATGAAGGACGTGCAGCAGGAGATCATCACCTCTGGAAGAACAGATTCTCTTGCTACCAAAGAACTTGAACTACAACGAAAGCTGGAGGATAGATACAAGCAAGAGGAAATTCTCTGGAGACAAAAATCTAGAGTCCGTTGGTTGAAGGAAGGAGAACGAAACACCAAGTTCTTCCACAGCACGACCATTCAACGAAGAATGCAGAACAGGATCAGTCACATCACCAATCAGCAAGGGGAACGTATGGAGCGGCACGAGGATATGGAAAAAGAGTTGGTGAACTACTTCAAGGATCTTCAAAAGGAGCAGCACGCTAATAGACAGCCAGCCATAGACCAAATCACGCAGCTCATTCCCAAATTAATCACTGATGACCATAACCAAATGCTGCTTCGCCCAATCTCACCTCAAGAAGTAGATGCTGCTATGGCTCAACTCAAGGATGGCAAGGCTCCTGGGCCGGATGGCTTCACGGCCAACTTCTTCCACCACTTTTGGGAACTCATCAGAGAAGAGTTATGGCAACTGGTAGAGGAATCAAGAACAATGCACTGGATCCTGCCCTCCCTCAACACCACCTTTGTTGCGCTGATACCAAAAGAGGAGCAGCCCAGCAGGCCTGAAAAATTCAGACCCATTGCCCTTTGTAATGTTATATACAAGGTCATTACTAAAGTCATCGCCAACAGACTCAAACCTCTTCTTCCTCTTCTCATTTCGCCAGAACAAACAAGCTATGTTGAAGGGAGACAAATACTGGATGGTATCATTATTACTCACGAAATCATTCATTCCCTAAAAGTCTGCAAGAAGCCAGGTATGCTGCTCAAAATTGATCTTTCAAAAGCCTTTGATAAGTTGAACTGGACTTATATCCAGCAAATTCTAAGTGCTTTTGGATTTGATTGCATGTGGATTCGTTGGATCATGAACCTTGTCTCCTCTTCCTCTCTTTCCATTCTTCTCAATGGTTCTCCTTCCCCCCCCTTCCGCCCTTCCAGAGGCATCAGACAGGGGGACCCCCTCTCTCCCTTTCTCTTCGTTCTTATGGCTGAAGGGCTTGGCAGACTCATTCATAAAGAAGCCAATCTAGGCCATCTGCGTGGCCTTTCCCTTCATGGTGCTCCCACCTCGACCCATCAACAATTCGTTGATGATAACATGCTCTTTGGTCATCCTTCGGTCCAAGAAGCCCGCTCTTTCAAAGCTATTCTCAATCTCTTCTCTCAGGCTTCTGGGTTAACCATCAATGACTCCAAGTCTCAGGTCTTCTTCTTTCACACACCCCTTCCTGCTCAAGTCAACATTGCCCGTATTCTTGGTTTCTCAGTGGCCACTCTTCCTGACAAATACCTTGGAGCCCCCCTCACTGACTCTGCCATCAAGCACTCTTCCTGGAATCAGCTCCTTGAGAAATTGGAATCCCGTCTCTCCTCCTGGACCTTCCGAGCTCTCAATATGGTCAGTCGTCTCACTCTCATCAAAGCTACTTTACAATCTATGCCTCTCTATCTCTTTTCTGTTCTTGCAGCCCCGAAATGGGTTCTCAAACAGATCAAAGCACTCCAAAGATGCTTTCTCTGGGGCTCCTCTGGGCATAATCGCAAATGGGCCTTAGTGAATTGGAGTACTGTTTGCACCCCCAAGGCAGATGGCGATCTTGGCTTGAGAGATCCCTCGCATAGCAATGAAGTCATGGCAGCTCGAGTTTGGTGGAGATGGATTTCCAAACCCCACACTCCTTGGGCCAAACTTTGGACAGCGAAGTACGCCAACAACAGAACTACTGCAGACCTGGTACGACTGACCCCTATCAACTCGGGCTCCTTGATCTGGAACACTGCAAAGCAGCACTATGCGCTCATTCAGCAGCATAGCTTTTGGGAAGTGCACAATGGTCAATCTGTGCGATTCTGGACAGACTCCTGGCAACAAGAATCCATCCTTCTGGAAAATTTTCCCCTTACCAACTTTGGAGACCCCAGAGTTGGCCTAGATGGAAAAATCAATGACCATTGGATGGACACAGAAAGCAATGGGTACCGGTAATGGAAACCATCGCATCACATAATAGCTCAAGCTCAGGAAACTATGTACAAGGACCTCGACCAGGAACTGCAACGAAGACAAATCAGAAGCTCTTCTGATTCTGACATCCTCAGATGGGGTCATACCACCAAAGGAATGTTCACCACCAAAGAGGCCTACTCCTTGCTGCATCCTTCCCCTCTCCCTCGAGATCCCCTTTGGCAGATGATCTGGAATCCCCACACCTGGCCTAAAATATCTACTTTCCTCTGGCTCTTAAGTCACAAACGCATCCTCACCTGGGATAATCTTGTCAAACGGGGCTTCATTGGACCCTCTCGTTGCCCCAACTGTGCTCTTAACGCCGAATCCATCCAACATCTTATGCTGCTCTGCCCGCTTGCCAATTCCTTTTGGAACAAATGCAGCTTTCGTTGCCAGAAGCACATGCCCTCTAGTGATATCACCTCTCTCCTTCGAAATTGGCCTAAACGCCCCTATGACTCTGCCCTTCTCAATGCCCTCTGGCAACTTCTCCCTGGTTTGATTTTCTGGACCTTATGGAAAGAACGTAATAGACGTATCTTCAAAAACCAACCCACCTCTATGGACTCTTTATGGCTCTCCTTCATTGGTAACCTTCAACAATCTTTAGCCCTTCATTCATGGCAAGAAGAATATTTCCCCAAGCAGCAGAGAGAAATCCTCGTCTGGCAAAATTGGAATCTCAAACTGGGGATAACTCTGAAGACATGAAACAAGATGACCACAAGCACTCCTTCGAACTGGATTCCTCCCTCCCCAGGGGTGTTCAAATTAAACTTCGATGGCGCTTCCAAGGGGAATCCTGGGCAAGAAGGTTTTGGAGGTATCATCAGAGATTCTACTGGAGAAATTCAGCACCTCTTCTTTGGGTCTATAGGCTGGGACACTAATAATTCTGCGGAGCTTGAAGGCCTCTGGCAAGGCTTGAGATTGACGCTTCAGCACAGTTTTTTCCCCATCATTATTGAAGGGGACTCTCAAATCCTCATCCATATTGCCAATCAGCTTCTTTCGGGGGCCGATCCTACTAAGGTGACTCACAGTTGGCGTTTGGCTGCCCGTATTGCTAAGATAAGTGATTTGCTCCACCACAACCGGGCCATTTCTTTCACTCATGTCATGAGGGAAGGCAACAAGGTAGCCGATCTCTTGGCCAATTTTGGCATTGAAAGCAACAGCACGATAACTCATGGCTCCCTCTCTATTATTCATGATGCAGACACTCAACAGAATTGCACTTCCCTGGTGCACAAGGATCGCCTCCCGCCGGATGCGGCTGCCATGGAGAATTAATGCGCCACCGGCACATGCGCAGCTCCCAACGCTGCTTGCATGCCTTGTCCACATGGCCTCGCGCATTATCACTGCTGGAGTTATTAATACGCCTTGGGTTGATCATTACTTTATTTACAGCACCCTCGCTCTGTGGTATATGGCGCTGGTTTTGTTATTTGTTTTCATTATGGAGGATGAGCAGCATGCAGGAAGCCATGAGAAACTTCTGATCCCTTGGAGCAGTGCTTGTCCTCCTGGTTCGGCCAATTCTAGCAGCAAAACACAAACTGGGCGTCGTTGCAGCGTTCTGGCTTGTCTGGAGACGTTACCGGGCGTCCACTTCTCCAACAACCCTTTCTGCAGTGCTTTCGCCTCCTCTGGCGCTCCGGGCATGCTCATCACAGGTACTTTGTTTCCCTTCAGTTTCAGTTCGCATTCTCAGGATTTTTGTCCCTCTGTCAATCGAACCTCCAGTACTTCTGCTCTTTTGTCTGGTCTGAGTCACCCTGGTGGTCTCCCCGCCTTCTCCCCTACTCTTGACCCCTACTTAGGCAGGCCTCGTCTGCGCCATCTTCTATTAGCCATGCCCCGCCTCCGACAAAGAATGCGAGTTCGACGCGGTGTTAGTCGAGGCCACATCTCTGATATTCCTCCCTCGCCCCTTTCTGAGCTCAGCTCCTCCTCTGAGGGCGATGATCTCACTCCCCCGCCACCCCCGCGTGGTGGTAGAAGCAGGGGCAGAGGCAGAGGAAGTCTTGCTGGCAGAGGTCGTGGGCGTGCGCGTGTTACAGGTGATGTTTCTTGCCATACTGGTGCTCCCTCTGAGCCTCCCTGTCATTCCATCCCTCCTGACATTCACGCTCTCCCCCGTCAGCCCCTCCCTTCTGACGTTTCCCCCCCTCCCTGTCAACCCAATCCTCCAAGCAGCAGGTTACAGGGGTCCACCATCAGGAAAACTACCCAGAACGCGGAACTCTGCTTCCATTGCACCTCCTTCGACTCCATAATCACCGCCTTCATCACTGTGTCCCTTCGTGAAGAAATTCCTCTTTCTGCTCCCCCCTCCCCTCCTCATGACCTTCACCCCAATCCCTCTCTTCACATAGGGATGCGCACTGAAGCTGAGCACCAGAACATGAAGACCGACAGTCAGGCAGGAAAGGAGGACAGCAGCGATGGAAATGAATATGCATGCAGAGTTGAAGAGGAACCAATGTCTTCAGAGCATGAGGGTTGATTCCTCTGGCTCAATTATTGCTGGTTTTTTTGTGTTTTACTGTTCCAGTTACCCACCTGTTGGGCAAAATGATGTTTCTAGCTTTTTGCAGTTATCTACATGTCTTGTATAAACTCCTGGCCGGTTTCCCTCCTATGGGCGGCCCAATTACTCATGTTTAATGGGTCGGTTTCCCACTATGGGCGACCCAGACTTCTCAAGAACAGTTTAGCTAATCAACCTAGGCTGTCTGGCTTTCACAGCAGCAGCCTTGGCAGTTTTGTATCAGTATTTTCATAATTAATAGAATTAGTCCTATTTAGATAAAAAAAACTATAGAAAGATTTATTCTAATGTGATTGAGCACCGAGAAGATGAAAATCCATTGAATCTTGTTGTAAACGTTGGGGAGATCCACTTTGATAACCATTGTTGATTTTTTAATTTTTTTTTAATAGAGAGAATGGTTTCTTGGGCATGCGACTGTGTCATGGACCTATCTTTAGAAGAGGAAGATAAATGGTTCTTCAAAGATGAGATCACTAAGCATAAGCTTCAATCGGTTGGCTATAATCTTGGCAATTAATTTTTAATTAACATTTCAACAGAAAATGGTCGAAAGTCATCAAAAGAGCATTCCTCTGTCTTTTTTAGGTACAAGGTCTAGGTGCATTGTGTTAACAAGCCAAGAATCTTGTCGAATCGTTGAGATTCTTGAACTAGCTTGAGAAGTTTAGTTTTGATTACATTGTAGAAACCTAAGTATAATTATACCATAGGTCAACCTAGCCCTAGAATTTTCCCTTTCTACATGGATGAAAGGGTGTACTGAACCTCTTCTTCTGTAGCATTAGCTTCTAGATTCTCTTTCAATTCATTAGTGAATACTCTAGGGAAAATATTGAATACCATCGATATTTCTTCAATTAGGAACTCAACCAATTACTTCAGAAGATTCTCAAAATACTCCCTTCCCACCTTGGAATTATCATCAAAAGAAGAGATGAGGGTTCCTTCCATGTTTTTAATTTCCCATATAGTATTCAGGGAATATTTTAGGGCGAAATTTAATCAATTGGATATTTTTTAGAAATTTTATGAAAAATATTCACCCATTCGGTAAAAAAATTGCCTATTTTTTACACATATATGATTAAATTGATGTGGTTCACCAAAAATTTACCAATTTAATAGTAAATTACATGTTTTTGTTGAATATTTGACACATTCTATAATATATGTTTCAAACTAGAATAGTCACCTATAATATTATATAAAGGCATAATATTTGAATCCTTGAAAAATAAATCGATGGTATTTATTTCCTCTCTATTACTAGCATAATGATGAAAGAGATTTGCATTATTTTCCAACACAGACCTACTAGCAACAAAATTAATTTTGTAATCTAGGGTCCAATATAAATAATTTTCCAATAATATCCAAGAATAGAGAAATATATAATACACGAAGACACGCACACACACACACATATAAAATATATGATTTAGAACAAAAGTAATGGGAAAACTAATGTTATGCACTTTATTATTGTAATCACAACACCAAAAAAATCTCTCTTTTTTTAATACATTGATACCATATTGGTACTCAATATTTGGTTACAAGGTAGTTGTAACTAATTTAGCTACCTTGGTTGGTTGACCAACTTACATTTTTGATTGGAAGCTAGAAGATATTAGAGTAACTTCAATAGAAGTGACCAAAAATAAAAATTTGAGCATCATTGCTAATAAAGTCTTAGTCATGAAAGAGCTTGTAGAAATTAAGTTCAAGAAAATATTTAATGATAAAGAAACATCCATAGGTTTAGTGAAGTTCAACATACTATTGATCGCAATTGATGAAGTCATATGTTAGTCAATGGATGTTGTCACACTAGTAAATACTAAAAAAATAGATACCATCATGTCCACTCAAGTAAATCATGACAAAATTGAAACACGAATTAAAAAGGATCAACTTATTAAGGTAAAATATTGACTCCCAAATCATAGAATTCGTAGTATACAAGAATCAACATATCAATATCTCAATGTACTTAAATAGAGTCAATGATGTTCTCACATATTGAAGCATTCAAATATCCATGCAACTCAATTTCAACAACAACTATGATCAAATTCTAAATCTTATCTCCATAAAATATGAAAAAAGAAATCCATTTTGGGTGGATTGATAATTTTTCGATGCAAAAATATTGTTCAAGGCTGCAAATATCTCATTATTTTATGTCCTAAACATTATCAAGTAGATGAAAGACATAGGAATATGGTTCACTTTTTGGAATCTATTTTCATTTCCCATGTATTTTTAATAAGGGAATACTTCTAATATACCTAGGGTATATTAAAACTAGTATTATTATATATTGGTTATAATATAATAACTAATAATCATTGTAGTATGAGTCATAAATCATTATTATGTAATCCTTAATGTGTATTAATAATAAGTTATGACATTTTCAAAAGAAATGACTCATCACTCACCACATGTATTTGTACACATCTATTTTACTCAATGAATCATGACATGTATATTTATTTATAATAATAAAATATTATCTAATATGGATTAGTTTGTGTATTCATGATGTTCTCACGAAGTCGAATACTGAGTCTACTTTAATGTTGTTATGTTCCAATCTATAATTTGAGTCTTTCTTAGATAATATATGGAAAGGGATTTTCATATGAATTGTAACTCCAAAGTATGGTTGTTAACTCCAAAGTAGGCAGACTCATTATATGTGTTGGATTTGCATAATATTTGAATCATATTCATTCAAGAGAGATACCTAGCTTTGAGTGCTTTTAGTGTTTATTTTCATTAGTAATGTTAGCATATGTTGATTCTCTCACCGCAAGTAGAGGTTACAAGCACATCCTTTAGAGGGCATGAAAAACAACTACGCACTAATAGAGGTCACTTAATATCATGTATACCTTTTTAAGTGGAGGATATTATAGGTGACATCATGATTTGCAAGTGCCATGTCACCTCTTACATATGTTCCTAGTTAGCGTATTGGTTGATTACTTTTCTTCTTGGTAATTTGTGAGATGCTACCTTGAAGACAATTCTATTAGAAGGGTTGTGAATAAGAAATGCAGTGAGATAAGGATCAAGAGAAAATTGTTATCAACGCTACCTCTTGTCTAACTTGGCATCGTTTTGATGTGCCTTGCAATCTTCCTCCGAGTTTTAGATATTGACAATTTTGATCCAAAATAGGAGTTGTTGAAGGAATTCTTCAAATTTCTTGATGTGACAAATGTATGTCGAGCTCATGTAGTTCAAAACTAGAACACATTTATTTTTCAATTATATTACTCGCAATCAAGAAACCTTAGAGTCAAACATCCCTATGGAGCATTTTCCTTGGCAATATAGCCATAACAAGGGGAATCGTTCTTCCGTACCTTAGGAGGAGCAAAAAGAGAACCTTACATCAAACTCTCATTTATTTTCACTACTGTTAGTTGGTTGTATTGTGTGCAAAAAAAAATGAGAATAGAGAGCCAATTGTGGTCTAGTAGCTTTTACAATAATGAGGTCTTTATAAAATACTATGGATAGAGTTTAGAAGAAACTTCCACATAAAATCCATTTTAACGAAGCAAGTGGACTATAAATCGCTCATTTATGAATCACTTGTGCAATCTCTACGCATTTGTTAGTGAAGAAAGTGGGATATGAATCCCTCATTTAAAAATTACAACATTACAATCTATGCACATTTTTATCATATATATATATATATGCAAAAGTCACATTTAACCAATAATAGTTTTATATGGTATTTGTTACAATAAGTATACATAGAATATAAATGATCAAATTAAAATGTAACCAGTAACATTCCTATAAAATATTTATTATTATGGTAAAAAATTCTATATATAGAGAGAGAGTGTGTTATCACATTATATATCATGTTAATTATAACATTTTAATTATGTTGTTAATTTTATCATTTTAATTGAATTATTGCAATTTAACAATAAGATGTTATGACATTTTATAATATCAATAATAATTTATTATTAAATTGTTAAGGTGATGGTCAACTTATACACCAAATAAAATCTTTTTGATCTTCTTGTTTGTGGAATAAGGGATCCATACTCACTAGATGAGTTGATTACTAAAATCTATAAAAATGTACATGCTCTATGTGCCTTATAAATTTAAACCTATAACCTTTAAAAAAAAAACATTTTTTAATCATTAAAACTACAATTACATTTTTCTCTTGTATATCAAACTTGTTTTTGGAAATATAATAATAAAATATCAATATTCTATTTAAAATTTAATATAATATTTTCACATTACCTTACTCTCCTTTACATATCTCTATTTTCTATATTATTTTAGTATAGTTACACTTCTATTTTAATTAATATTTAATTTATCACAATTCTAATAAATAATAATAATAATAATAAAATTGAATTTTTTAACACTTCAAAATATATATATATATATAATTTTTCAGCTTTCAATATTATATATATATCCAACCAACCATGATAAGGAAAACCATTTGGCATTTAAAAAATGTTGTTAAAAACCTTCGCGATATGCCTCTGCAGCATTATAGGCCTCTGCAAATAATTAACTGCTATGAGGGCAAGATGCATGCAAACAACTCAATTGCAGTGATGGCAAGACGCATGCAATTAAATCAGTATCATAATATGATCAGATTTTTTTTTTTTCACTGTATATTAGGTGAAAAATATAACAGCACATATTCAACAATACATTCTTGGCTGTGAGTACAGCAAGAATAACCAAATTTCCAAATACAAAACAAACACCCTAATGATAGGATAATTTCCAAATACAAAACAAACACCCTAATGATAGGAAATTCGATGTATAAGGCAAGCAGAATTTCGAGTGGAAATACCAAACCCAAACTGTATACTGAGCATCCCTGTTTTCATTAGAATACATGCAGGTGAGAACAGAAGCATCATAGCAAGTCAGAGAGAAGTTTAAAGGATGCAAAGATAAGAAAACAGGGAGGAAAAAGCCAAAAAAACAGGGATGCTCATGTGGCCATGTGATTCCCATGGGCAAAATTATTCTAATCTATTCCTTCCCTTCTTGTCTAACTATTGCAGGTGGTCTCTGTAACAATATCGTGTTAAAAAACTTCCTGATATGCCTATGCAACATTTCAGTATATAGGCTAGTACCCAGCAGGCAAACAATTAATTGCAACGAGGGGAAGATGCATGCCAACAACTCAACTGCAATGAGGGCAAAATCCATGCAAACAACTCAGTTGCAATGATAGCAAGATGCAGGCAGCGAAATCAGTAGCATAATATGATCAAATTCTACATGGGAAAAATTAATCTAAACTATTTCCTCCCTTTGTCTGAAAACTCATTCCGAAAAGAAAGCCATTACTTGATCATAGACCTCCTGCTTGCAGTTGTAAGCGAGGATAAAGTCTAAATGAGCGTAGGCGGGCTTGAACATATATTTGTAGCCAGGGAGCAACTCCATCTTCAGTCTCTCCACGTCCACTACGTTTGCCAGGGGGTCCATGGCTCCATTGTAGAGGAGCAAGTTTTGGGTAGGGATTTTGGCAAGACTGTAGGCTGGAGGATACCTGGAATTGTACCTCCTCTTGTTCTCTGCCTCCCCATAATCATATTTCTGAAACATCTTTCTGCGATACACTACAGAGCGTCCATGACATACATCATGTTAATATTCAATCCAAGTAAATCTAAGGCATTTTCCTTTTAATTGTTTTGTAAATGAATTGAGAGATATGTTGTCCGACTGTTGTATGCTAGTAAGAATTTGGAAAAATTGTTCTGACAATGATTCAAGTTTAACTTCTAGTGAACAATCTCCCTTGGAATATTGGTAATGACAATGGGCAAGTCTAAATTTTAGTAGCATACTCTATTCCTACATGAAATTTGCCTCTAACTTGGTTTCACAATTAGTTGTTTATAGTTTTATGAAATTTAAAATGACCCCTTTTTTTTATAGTTTAGATTAACTTTGTTGTAGATTTTAGAAAATCTGATAAATGAGAATGAAATTAACACAAGCAGAGTCAACTGCGCTTAATCAAATTTATGAAATAGTAAAAAAAAATCTATAATCAAAATAAGCATGACCTATCTATATAGATAAATTCTGATAAATTGAAGAGCTACCTGTTTCTAAAATTGGCACTTACATTGGGCTAAATGAATCAGGTTCTTGGTTGAGGTGGCTTGAGTCTCATACTTGCTGTAGAAGGCCATTCGAGAATTATTGATGCAACAGTTTTTCCCTGAGGTTCATGCCCATTTCAATAACATCAGCCATTTTTCTTCCATGCTTTCATTAATATGACTTGCAGAGAAACTGGTATTGAAAATGTTTATAAATATTGAATTTTGGACTTATTTAAGTACATTGCAATTGCATTATTTTTTTAAATGGATGTTTATATTTAGAAATTTGATTGATTTTAAATAGTTGACTTGATTCAGGTTTATCACATTTCCCAAATCTGCATTCCAGTTAAGAATTAAGTTCAACAATTTCATTAAAAAACCTATGAAAACCTAAGCTAAATCCTTGTAACATACCTGTAAAAACTGAAGCTAAATCTCCGTAACATCTTAAGTTTGCTGTTTTGCATATAAGATCGATGTATTGCTGTCCAGTCTTCCTGTACAATTAGAAGATTTTTCAGTGAAATTCAATGGGCTCACCGAATGTATTTCTTCATGATCTTTCTTATTACTCACGTTTTTGTGCTGAAGGAGTGCAGTCTGAGAGCCACAAACACCTGAAATGATGAATTGATGAATAAATCATAGGTTGCAATAAGCAAAAGAGTGTGAAGCTGCAAATTCTGTGAAGAAGCCAATAACCTTGTCTAGATGCAGAACTGCTGCAGCAACTACTATGGGCGTGTAGGTGTGGGAGACATAAGCAATTGGGGCCAATAGTGCCATTTTTTCCACAATATCCACCAGCTTTCCTTCACTTAAAGCAGCCAGCGCAGCCTGAGTTCCCTGTCATTTTACATCCCAAGCAAAGATAAAAAAATCTTATGTTCAATATGAAAATAACAGTTCATGATCTGGTCTGGCTGGGAGCTTATAAGTTGCTAAAGTTAGAATCACCTGAGAGAAGCCAATGTAATAAATCCTTTTGTTTGTAATGTTGTTCACCAGATGCATCATGTTGGGAAGGTCTATGGCTGCCAATTCATCGAGGCTCCAATCCCAGAATGCCTGAGTAGTGGAATATCCACATTGAAAATTATATATACACATATATCTTAATTAACACTTCCAAGATTTGATGTTTCAATCAAAATAGATGTTATACCTCATCTTCTTCTGTCAAGTATTCATGCCCATAGCTGTAACGGGTGGTCCTGCCATTCCCAATCCAGACATCATATCCAGCATCTGCTAGAATGAACCCAGGGGATTCATCAGGCTGATTTAACACCCAAGTGTCTCCACCCTGCCATATATTTTTTCAAACCAGTGATTAATCTATGGAAAATCAGTCATTATAAGGAAGACACTATATTGATGGTAAGGAAACACCATAGAGGAGAATCTGTGATTATAAGGAAGACACTATAAAGGAATGGTGTTTTGGGTAGAGTGTTGAAATTAATTAGGATGCAGATTTTGGAAATATTTGTTAGATTAAATAAATAACTTAGCTTCTATTAATTAGATTCTAAAATATTCCTAAATTCTATAATAAATTAGATTCTAAAATATTCCTAAATCCTATAATCAAATTGAAAAGTGATTGTTTTTCTTGTTGGGTCTTTCCCTACTCCACTCTCCACCTTTTTATGCGACAGGACACTCTCAGACTTGTTATTTTCAGGAAAAAAACCTGATATATATATATATATATATTTATTTATTTATTTCTCATTTCAGCTCATCCTGACTCACTCTTACAAAACCATGTGAATCAAAACAAGTGCTACACTTACAAAACCATGTGAATCAAAACAAGTGCTACATATATAAGTCTTGGAATTGTAACTGCTAATCCTATCATTACTAATCCTTCATCTGTATAGTTCTTCCATGGATATAGAAACTGGAGCCCATAAAGAAATATGGACCAAAACGCCAATGCAAAACAAATGTATATTACAGAAACTAGGAAATATGTATACTGCCAGAAACAGTCCTGGTATCATGCTTGTATATTGTATAGTGAATGACCCCAGGTGATGCTGTTACTCCTCTTAAAAGCATGTCAATAATGTTGTTCTGTTCCCTGTAGATGTGCTAGTAGGTGAAAGAATCGTTCCAATAAGTTGATGATGCCCTTTATCCAATATGACAATAATGGAGGATGAAAACCGAAGAGCTTCTTGATTCAATCTATGAAGCTTTTGGAATCTCTGAATATCTATAAATCATTGATGTTTAACCAGTCACAGTGAAAAATACACCCCATAAAACAATAATTTCCACCCTGTTATTAATACCCTGCCACCCTCCCACCAAAAATGATAATAGCAACCATGCTCAGTGACAATAAAAACAACACATCCACATTCATTGTTGGTACAGCCACCATAAAAATAAAAATAAAAATCCAACAGGGAACTTTTGCCACACATCCTATTTTATTATATAGTTGCACCTCTTCTCTAGAGATTTGTTGTTTGGTTGTCTATGAAACAAAAGTAAAATATCTTGATATCGCTTCTACCACCACTAAAATCTCTAGGACTGAAATATTATTAGCAATCGCTTAGTGCATATGGGCTTGTACTACTTTAATCAATTGAATATACAGGAAATTCGTTTAGTTTGTATCAATTAAATTCTAAAATATTCCTAAATTTTACCATTAATTAGATCAAACTTTAAAAAATTCCCAAATTCTACCATCATTCAGATAATAAAATAAATTCACGGATAAAATGCCATGATTCAAGAAAACCGGGCACTTGAGCTCTGAACCAGAGGGGAAGGGATCAAATTTTAAAATATTTCCAAATTCTACCATCAATCAATTAGATAATAAAAGAAACTCACGGATAAAATGCCATGATTCAAGAAAACCGGGCCTTTGAGCTCTGAACCAGAGGGGAAAGCGCGAGATTTGATCCTCTGTACTCCCAGCCGAAATCCGTCTGTGGTTGCACTCTGCAGCAAGTGGAAACGCAAATCAAACACAGAAACGAGAAATTAAGCTGCATGAGAGCCATTATCTATATAAACCGATTGAACGGATTAATTATTCTTACTGAGTATTCATGGCAGTCGTATTTTAAATAATAAGGCTTCACGAAGGTCGAGCATAACCCTTCTGGATTCTCCTCAACACGTATGATGCCCGGATTACTACACACACCCCAACATGGGAAGAGCAATACAAATACAAATACAATTTTCCACATCTCCAATAAGGCCCAAGGGCTGCAGTACTAAAGATAACAACCATTCTTTAGACAGCACACATATATATAGAGTTCTTTATTTGCTTACAGAATCCTGTAAATATTTCAGATTTTTTGCAGGGTCCCCCTTTCACACATATAAACTCTGGTAAGCAAGTGTGAATGCAGGAACCCCAAAGTCTGTCAGAAAATGAAAAAGCCGAAAAAACATCGTTTGAAGCAACTTGACAAGAGGCAGGAAAGTGAGCGGCTTGGTGTGACAGATCACTCTAACGTTTTGTGACATGAAGAGGAGAATAGAACCTCTGCATGATAATTTTTCTTTTGTTCAGAATATCATGCTGGCATTTTGTTTTCTTTTGTTCAGAATATCATGCTGATGCTACATTACCATGACGATGCGTTATTACAGTACGTGCTTCTCACTGATGTTGGCTGTTGGCCCCTCTCGCTAGGGTGTGAAAATGTTTTCCAGAGGTTGGAAATTGCGTGGTCGTCCCATCACTCAAAGCAAAGTTGACGATATGCACTACAAATTCATATGATGAATTCAAAGTGATCCAAGGTTTATAAGAAAACAAAAATAGGTTACTGATCATATTTGTTATACAAAAATAGATACGTACTGCAAAGAGACTTATAAGAAATAAGTTAAAAAGAAAATTAAAAATAATAAATTTCAATAGGGAAAAAATATAATTAGTTATTAAATAGAATATTTTAAAAAACAGGTGTTATTTAGTTAATAATTGTATGTTAATTTTGAAAGAAAATCAACTCTCATCAATTTCGGTGTGAAATAGGACGGAGAAGCTTGGGAAGAATGGGTGTGTACATTTTGCATGTTTGAGGAAGTGGAATGGAAAAAAATTATGGAAATATGTTAGCATCGGTTTCTTGGCATTGTCTTTTCAGCTAGGGGATTGTTGGAAGATTGGGTCAATGCATCTATCAATTTGAATAACTAGAAAAGGACTGGATTGCAAAAGACAAAAACAGGGAATTAGCATGGGTTTCTTAGCATTGTCTTTTTAGCTAGGGGATTGTTGGAAGATTCAGCCAATGCATCATCAATTTGAATAAGAAAAGGATTGAATTGCAAAAGGCAAAACATAGGGAACTCATAATGACATAGACTATTTTAGTCTAGTGGACGTTAAAATATCATTTCATTTTCATTTCACTTCATAACACATGCATTATATATATATATATATATAATTTCGATCTTTGAATTTCATTAAATTTCTAATTATAATTACATCCTCTCACTAATTAACCATTGTAATGAGTTAATATATATTAACTAATAATATTTAATAATATAAACTAACAATAAAATTATAATAATTATCACAATTAATAATGTTAATTATTAAAATATTTAGAAATCACTGAACATGGTATTATATCTTGACGACACCATAATAATAGTTCTAGTTTATTATAATTTACTGCACAAATAAATTTTAAAAATATATATTTTTATTTATGAAGTTAAATATTAGGAATAACAAAGGTTTATTTTCATAGAGATACAAATTTCTTTTTTAATATAAAATATGAGGAAATGTTTACATTTTGAAAAAAATTGATTTTTTTTATACTTACACTTACACATTGAAAATAGATTTATGTTGGTTTTTATAATATCATTTATATTATATATAAATTTCATAAAAATATTTTTATTTACAACTTCTATTAATATTTATATAATACATATAGCTACATATATATACATGTGCATGACATTTTTTTGACATATTTATAATATCATTTTGAGAACTACATCCGAGCCCTGTGGGTGACATGTTGCTAGGCATTCATAGGCTGAAAATCACCTTGATCTGTGTTGTGATCGGTTGCATGTGAAGTTGTATGAGAAAATATGGATTCCAGGAGATATACTCAGAAAAATCTTGATCCTAATCCTCTCGAGATGGTAAACAATCCTTAAAAGTTGCTTAGGAAAAAGAGAACATCCAAAGAAAGTCAAGGGAGTAATATTCTCTTTGGAAGGTCTTACTCACTTCCTGAGGGTTTGTTTACAATTGAAGATCTTGAGTTTCATTTTCCATTTGAAAATTCTTTGTTCAAGAAAAAGTCTGAGCCTCTTGTTTATGAGATTGTCATAGATGAATCAATGTCGAGACCCTATATTTCATCTTCAAAATATGATATTAACGAGTCTGACATAAGTGTGTTATTTCAGTTTCAAAATCTTGAGAGTTTGGTAAACAATTTGCAGCAAACTGCTCAAAAGGCAACCATTTTCCAGCATACAGTTCCTCTCTCATTTGCAGATGCAACTTCACTTGTTGTCACAACATCTGTTGTTTCTTCTTTTACAGTTTCTCCAAGCCTACCTTTCAGCTCAACTCCTGTATTATATTTTATTCATGCATCATCTACCATAACTACCACTCGACAAACTGTTTTGTTGCCCTCTATTTCATTGCTACCAACTGTCAATACACCAAGTTCATTATCCACTCAAACAACAACCATGGCAGCTAGGTATGCTCCTCTAATTTTACTTGCTCAGTTACATGACTTGCCTCAGAATTATGGTCAAAGACTCCCTCAATATAATGGCACTTGTGAAACTACTTCCCAAAAACATGCAGATAAAGTTAATGATTTCGTGGATCTTGAAGAAGTTGATCACGAGGATGTGAAGATGAGGTTGTTTGCGCAGAGTTTCTCTAGGGAGATCAAAAAATGACTTAGAAGTGTTAATGCTAGAACATTTTCTACATATCAAGAACTGGAGGATGTATTCATTACAAGATGAGGTGATAAAAAAATCCATTGCAGATCCATGCTCAATATGACAGTTTGAAAAGACAGCCTGGCCAAATCAGTTCAAGATTTTCCAACAAGATTCAATAAGTTTTACAACTCTATCCCAAAATATATAAAACCCCCTCCCATATTAGATTTACTCCATTACCCCGATGGTTTCGATCCTGAGATGGAATACCAATTTAGGGAAAGAAATCGTGCAACACTTGCATACATGCAGAGTAATGAAGTTAGTGTAGAGGAAAATTTTCTGGTGTAGAAATATAAGATAAAATCCTAAAGGAGAGTAACTATAAAATAAGAACTTGCTACCTCATTTGATGCAAATTTTGATACCTTAGTCATGGCCATGGAGAAAATGATGGAGAAGATAACATTGTATGATAGAGTTGTTAATCAAGAACTTCAAGGAGGTCCACAAATTCGAAATCAAACTTCAGGAGGCAGCCATAGATCTATATTAAGCAAAGGAAACAAAATGGTATTGAACAACAACAACAAGTGAGACCCCCTTTCCAACAAAATTATGCACAAGATCAGGTTGAGGAAGATGAACAAGCACCTGAAGATCAAATCCATTTTTTCGGTGATAGGTAACAAACTATTTATTTGACTAAGGAAGACCTAGAGCAAGAAAAATTTGAAAATATTGTGGCAGAAGAAGAGGATTTGTTTTTTTCTCATTGTCAAGATGATATCATGATGGTTGAATCTAAGTATAAAAAAGGTTACCAAAATTCCATCATGTAGGTCCAAAGGCAATATAATTTAAGGAGCAGAAATGTTGGGAAAATTCCTACAAACAAGGATACAATGTTTAATCCTGTAAAGAAATATGTACCAACTAGAAGTCAGAAGAAGGATGTACCAAGTACCAGTAATCAGAAAAATGATGCACCAATAAACATTCCTCAAGGGAAAGATGATTCTACTAGAGACAACGTGGACAATAAATATTCCTAAGGAGGTAGAAAAAATGAAAAATCATTTCAATTTTGACATTGAACTTGCTAAAATAAAAATTTATGTTCCTCTAGGTGAGCTGCTAAAAAATGACAAGTATAGAGTTTAGATTTTAAAAGGTTTGAATATTGGGAAAACCTATGGTACTGTCAATATAACTGATGATCGTCCCACCATCATTTTTGCACCAAATATTGATGACAGAAGTTAGGATGGAGGAGTGCCTCCTTTCTATGTAAGTCTAAATGTACATGGCAAAATTATCCACAATGTTATGATGGAATCAGGGCCTTCTCATAACCTGATGCCGGAGGTAATTATGGAAAGGATTGGGCTTGATATCACTAGGTCATATAAAGATTTGTATTCTTTTGATTCTAGTAGAGTGAAGTTTTTGGGATTGATAAAAGATCTAGCAGTTTCCCTGACTCAAATTCCTTCCAAGAGCATGGTGATGGACATTTTGGCAACAAATATACCTCCTAAGTTTGGAATTATTTTATCCAGGTCATGGATAGAAAAATTGCAAGGGGGAGTGCAGACCGATATGTCATACATCATTATTTCAGTTTTTGGTGACCAAACTAGGAGACTTTACCGGGAACCATTGATGCAACACATGATCAGCGATAAAGCGAAGCCTACCAATCACCCGGTTTATGCAATACACTTTGATTTAGATTATTTTATTTTGTTAAATATTGGATGTCTTGAAGAAGATTAAACAAGTTCAGTTGTCATATCACAATTGAAGGAAGAAGAGGATAAAAACCAAGACAACAAGGAAGATGATAAGAAGGACGAAGATTTGAAGGCCAAATAGGGTGAAGAAGAAGGTGAACTACACCTTTGGAGTATGCATTTTGATGGTGCAACAATCAAAGAAGGTGTTGGTGCAGGCGTGTGGATAATCAACCCAGTAATCAGAAAGACTAAACTATGTTCCTACAAGGTTTTTTTTTTATTGAACGAACATTATAGCGAAGTATGAGGCACCCCTTTTGGGTTTGCAGTTCTTGAAAAAGTCAAGGGCTAAAAGGATAGCAGTCTATGGATATTCATAATTAATTATCAAGCAGATCAAAGGTGAGTACTAGACAAAACATCCAGAGATGCATGCTTACCGAAATGTCATCCTAGATTTTTTGCATAATATTTTTTAGTATAATTTGTCAATCATTCCTAGAAGACATAATGTTGTTGCAGATGTCTTAGCTACGTATGCTTATGATTTTGAAATTCCTAGTAGCACTAAAGGAAAATATAAAGTTGAAATCAAATATAAGCATGTTGTCTCGGATAATATGAAGTATTGGCAGGTCTTTGAGAATGATAAGCAATTGGATTTATTTTTTAATGAAGGAATAATTTGCTAAGATGCAAATTGATGATAACAATGGATGGGAAGAAGATGAAAAAGAAAATTGTATAAATTAGGTCAAAGAACATGTGGCAGATTTGAAGGTGTTATAGTTGAAGGATAATGTCATTCTGAGAGGGCTAGTACCACTTGAAGAACTTTTTGACCAAAATGATGTAGCTAAAAGGCCAAAGTTGATGCCTACTGGGACAGGGATAGAGGAATGTAACATAGGCACAGAGTATAAGCCCAAAATGATTAAGTTGTCCAAAACTCTAAGTATGGAAATGAAGAAGAAATATTTTGACCTTCTAAGAGAATTATCTAATGTTTTTTTTTTTCTGCGGATATGAGGATATGAAGGTATATGAAAAGAACATCATCTAATATGCTATCCCAATCAAAGAAGACCAAAATCCATTCAAGAAGAAGTTGCGGAGGAAAAATCATGTCTTGTTTCCCTTGATGGAAAAGGAGGTAAGAAATTTATTTGATGCTGGAATTGTAGTACCTCTTAGATTTTCTAACTGGTTTTCTAACTTAGTGCCAATTACAAAGAAGACAAGAGAACTTAGGTTGTGCATAGATTTTAAAAATTTGAACAAGGTTTCTCTCAAGGATAATTATCCTTTGTCCAAAATGGAGCATATTCTTCAAAAGGAGGTAGGATCAAGGAGGATGTCATTGTTGGATGGTTTTTTGGGATACAACTAGATTCTAGTTCATCCAGAAGATCATGATAAGACTGTGTTTACTATATCATGGTGTACCTTCAAATATGCTAAAATTATTTTCGGTTTGATGAATGCGGGAGCTACATTTCAGCAAGCTATGGATATAGCTTTTGTGGATGAGAAGGACATATTTTTAGTGATATATAATGATGACATCATTATCTATTCACAGTATGATGAAGATCATTTGTAGCACTTGAGGGAAGCAATTGAAAAATGCAGAAAATATGACATCTCATTGAATTCTAAAAAGTATTTATGGGTTGGAATAAGGAAAATTGTTAGGACATATAATTTCTAAGATGGCAATAGAATACATCCTAGTAGAATAGAGGAAATTCAAAAGATGGACATTCCTAGAAACAAGAAGGAAATTCAGTTTTTATTGCCAGGATAAACTTCTTAAGGAGATTCATCCCCAGCTTGGTAGAGATTTTAAGGGCAATTACAGACATGCTGAAAAAGGAAAGTGAGGTTATGTGGAATGAAGAAACTAGAAATTCCTTCAATGAGGTAAAATTATCCTTGTCTCGTGCTCCTATTCTCATCAGTCCAGACTAAACTCAAGATTTCATCTTTTTTTCATTTTCTTCAGAGCATAGTATAGTAGTTGTCCTGATGCAAAAGAACCAACAAGGTGTAGAGAAACCAATAGCCTTTTTTAGCAGGTCTCTTAGAGATGTTGCCCTCAAGTACAACATTATGGAAAAGCGGGCCTTTTCTTTAGTGAAAACTTTAAAATATTTTCGGGTGTAAATTTTGCATTCACATATCATTTCCTATGTACCAAGTTCTGCTGTGAAATACGTACTCACTCAAAATGATCCGGAAGGTAGGAGGGGAAAATGGATTGCTTCAATAGTTGAATATGATGTAGAAACTAAACCCAAAAAGTTAATTAAAGGGAAAGGATTGGCAAAGATGATGGAAAAATCATATTTTCATGCACTTGAGATTAATTTTTTGGTTTCTATGTTGGAATATGGTGATTTAAGGCCATTTCAACAGGTATCAGAAAAATTGATTGTTTCTCCATGGTATGTAGAAATTTTATATGTTTTGCAGCATTTGAATGCACCTCCAGAATTGACTAAAACTAAAGCTCTATTCCTTAAATTGAAAGTTGTTAAGTTTTTTTATCATAGATCAATTTTTGTATTGGGAAGACCCTGGTGTTATGTTATTGATTTGTTTACTTGAAGATGAGGCACAAAAAACCATAGAGGAGTTTCATAAATGGGATTGTGGCAGAAACTTGTTTTGGAATACCACTGCAAACAAGATCTTAAGGGTTGGTTTTTATTGTCCAACATTGTTCGCTGATGTGTACAAAAATGTTTCTAATTGTCATGAATATCAATTTTTTGAAGGAAGAAATAAGTTTCTCCCACTGTCCCTGAAGCCTATTGTATTTTAGTCACCCTTTCGGTAGTGGGGACTTGATTTCATAGGTGAAATCCACCCTTGATCTGGATGTGTGCCGGAATGCAACATAATATGAATATAACCATAAATACAAGGATGCAGTGGAAATAACACTTCATTTGATTAATAAAAAATAACTGAAATATGCTTACAGAAAGAATGGAAATAAACTAGCTAGGGTGTTGTTAGCTTATCTCTGGGAAGAGATGTGGCAAATATAGGCTTCTAAAATATGTTACAATGAGGCTCTAAGGCATATTTATTATTTAGAAACAATGGAAAACCCTAAACATCCAAAAACCTAACCTTAGGAGATGAAGCACCAAAACTATGGGCCCCGTTTGGGTAAATTGGTACATCAACTTCCCGGGGGCATAACTTTGGCATATGATCTCTGTTTGACGTGCACAATACCTCTTTATAAATATATATCCAAGGAAAAAAATTTGAGTGAAAAAAAATTGAGTGAAGACCTATGTTGTTTCTGGTTTTCCCAAAAAACGTCATTTAGGGCCTCAAAACGGCTTCGGAAGTTAAAATCCTGGAAAATTGCTAAAAATAGTAAATTGTGCTACAAAAAAATGATGGGGGTCTAATTGGAATAGTTGGGTGGCCACTAATATCCACCTGGATCATTCATCCCCCCTTAGGAAGCAATGGTCCCCATTGTGTTGAGTTCCTCCATGAGATGAGGAAACTTCTGCTGAACTTGGTCCTTAGTGAGCCACTTGCCTTGGTGAAGGAGTTGGCCTGCTTTGATAACTCAATATAGTAGGATCCTTTTTTATTGGTTGTTCTTGATCTATGTATCCATGATCTAATCAGTGGTGGCTTATTCCATGCAGTTTGGGTTTAATTCTGTTGGTTGTAGTTGTTCTGCCATGTTGGATGTGCCTAGTAGAGGTGGAAAGTAGGGTCGAAGGTGGTCCACATTGAACACTGGGTGTGGACCAAGGAATGGTGGGATACTGAGCTCAAAGGCATTGTCCCCTATAGCCTTGGTGATGGTGTAGGACCCAGATTGGAGCGAGCGAAGCTTGTGGTGGGGTCCATCGAGGTAGCCACACTTTGTCGCCCACCTGGAAGTTGTGTGGCATCCGATGTTGTTCATTTCGCTTCTTGTATTTAGCATTGGCTCTGTCCAATATGTCATGAACCTGTTAGTGGATGTGTTGAATGTGCTCAATGAAGTTGTTCACCTTATCAACTTCAGACTGAACATGAGCCGAATCTTCCTCAATAGCCGCAAATGGCATGGCTACGTCAATGGGACATAGTGGCTGGAATCCCAAGCCCACCTAAAAGGGGTTGTGACCAGTTGAGATGTGGAGAGCCCAGTTATAGCTATGTTGTACATAGGGGATGCTCTCATCCCATGTTTGTGGATGCTTTGATTTGTACATGCACATAATGTGTATGATCATCCTGTTGATGACCTCTGTCCGGCCATCATTTTGGGGACGGAAATCTATGGACTTGGTGAACTTGGTGTCCAGCATCAACCAGAGGTTGAACCAAAATGTACTTAGGAACCTCTTGTCCCGATCTGAGATGAGATACTGTGGGATCCCAAAGTGTACCCACGCTCGTTCAAAGAAGAGTTTAACATTGGTTTTTGCTGTGATATTCTTCTTGCAGGTCATCATAATGGGCATCTTCAAGAATCTATCAATGACAACAAAAAACATAATTGTTGCCATGCTTTGTAGAAGGAAGGCCTGACATGTAATCCATGGAGATGGATTCCCAAGGTCGACTAGGGGTAAGCTGTAGGGTATAGAGGCATTTCTTCTTGATGGTCGGTTTGGAAATGACGCAGGCACTGCGAGACCTGATGTACTTCCCCACATCCTGTTGAAGGTTCAGCTAATAAAAATACTTCTACAGTACTACCATTGTATTCTCAACCCCAAAATTCCCAGCGACCCAACTATAGTCCACTTCCAAAATCATCTTGGCATGCTCGCTTGAAGGAACACAAAGGTGTCCCAGGTGACATAGCAGTGTATCCTAGAGGTGAAAATCTGGAACTTGCTTACCCTTTAAGAGTGTCTTTTATGTGTGGTCGAATTCTGGATCACTTTTGTAGAGAAGAGGCCAATCGGAAGTCTCATGCCCACAAGATTTGAGCACAATGGTTAGCGCCACGATCGGTGGTTGGTTGAGGAAGTTTGAAACATTATTGGTGATTCCCTTCTTGTACTTGATGTTCAAATGAAATTGCTACAGGTATGTGGACTACGTCTGATGGTGATTTTTTTGCAACTTCCTTTGTTTTTTTATGAACTGTAGGGTTCGGTGGTCTGTGTGGATGACAGTTTCTTTCCCCAAAATGTAATGCTTCCATTGTCGGCAAGCCTACACAATGGAATACATATATTTTTCATAAGTGGGATACTTCCATATCGTGTTGGAAAGTGTCTCACTGTGATATTCCACTAGTTTCCCCTATTGAGTAATAAATGCCCCAATAGCATAGTCAAAGGCATATGTATCGATCTCAAATGGTTGTTGCAATTCTAGTAATGTGAGTATTGGTGCAGAACAGAGGTGATGTTTCAACTCTATGAATGCCTTATGTTGAGATTCAGACCAAAATAATTTTTCTTTCACTCCTCCCATGGTGACTTGATTGAATGGCCAAGTGATATGAGAGAATCCCAGCACGAGCCTACGATAGAAATTGGCAAGACCCAGAAAGTTGCAGAGCTCTGTTAGAGTGTTTGGGGCTGGCCAATCCCGAATGACTTGGATCTTGGATGGATCCACATGCAACCCCCGCTCATCAATAATGTATCCCAGATACTGAACCTGAGTCATGCCAAAAGTGCACTTCTCCAAATTGGCACACAAATTGTGTTTCCATAGTTTTTGGAGGACCTGTCAAATTTGGTGGAGGTCCTCTCCCCAAGTTTGGCTAAAGATCAGTATGTCATCCAAGTACACCACTAAAAATGAGTTGGTGAATGGCTGCAAGATGTTTTCCATCAGCCTCATGAAGGTTTCGGGAGAATTCATCAACTCGAAAGGCATGACCAGCCATTCGAAAAGGCCCTCCTTGGATTTGAAGCCAATCTTCCACACATTAGGGGATTCAATTGGTATTGGTGATACTCAGACTTCAAGTCGATATTGCTGAAATATTCCCCCCCCCCTTGAGTTGGTCCAGAAGGTCAAGTACCTATTCTGAACAATGATTTTGTTTAGCGCCTGATAGTCAATACAGAGTCTCCAAGTCCCATCCTTCTTCTACAGCAACACAATCGAGCTCCCACATGGCGATGAACTCAGTCGCATGTGACATTTGGCTCCTAAATTTGCCTCTTGATATTTTTGTTCTCTAGAACATAGCACCGATAGATTGGTCCATTGGGAAGTGACACACCTGGGGTTAGATCGATGAAGTGCTTGACCTGATAGTCTAGTGGAACCCCAAGGGGTGAGGTGGTGATGTCCCCGTACTCCTCCATGACCTTGTCCATCTGTTGTTGACATGTAGATGAGCCCTATCTTGAGGTCGTGGCCACAATATTCTTCTTGCCCTAAGGGCAGATCATCAGGAAAACAAATTTCCTAGTTTTGGAAATGAGATTTCTACATTGTTTTGTGGTAACCAAAGATATGGCGGTAGGCAGTGCTACCTGTGGTATATTGTACAAATTATTGCCCAAAGTAAAAATAACAACACGAGGTCTAGAATCACACATAACATATCTCTTCCACAAGTATGGTTGGCCTAATAATACATCATAAACATCAAGAGGAGCAATGTCACATAATACCTCATTTGTGAAGGGCTTGATGTTGTATGGAAGGTGGCACTGTTGGATGACGTGAAGATCTTGTCCTTGGTGAAGCCACTTGATTATGTATGGTTGTGGATTTGTTGTGGCTGACAAGACTAGCCTCTTCACGACCTCTGCTGAGATGAGGTTCTTTTGGCTCCCACTATCGACAATGAACTGCAGCGAGAAACCCTTTACCCACATCTGGGAATGGAAGAGGCGCTTCTCCTCCTATAGATATTCTAGTTCCTCCTTCAGGATCTTCATGGTGGCAATGATGGCATTAGGATCCGCATCGATAATCTGTTTCCCTTTTTTATTCCCCTTGTTAGGTTATGATTTAGAGTCAAAGCATGCATCCGATTCAGAAGCCTTCAGCTCGGCCACTAGTGACTGCTTGGCTCGACACTCACTTGTGTTGTGGGAGGAGCTATTATGGAACTCACACCACTTTCTCGTGGCTTCGTGGTGTTGTTATTTGCTTGTAGACTTGGAGGGTTGTCCCAAGTTGCCCTGCCTTGGATTTATCCTTTGTTTTGCAATTTGGGGGCACCTTTCCCTTGCTTCTGATTCACAGATCCAAAGTCTCGCTTCTTCTGTTTGAACTTCTGCTCAATATTGGCAGAATACTAGTATGCTGCACCAAGCAAGGAGATGTCGAGGAACTCAATTTCTTCATGAATGTATCTATGCAGAAAACTGTGATGCTTCAACACCAAATGTTTTTCTGAATCTTTGATACCCAACTTTGTGCGTAGGGTATGGAGCAAATTCATCAGCTCATGTACATATTTATCTCTTTGCTGCCATAGCGTAGTCCATTGTATGTACTTGTCTTCATAACTCCCCACAGGATAATATTATTCCTTGACGACGTCTCGGAAAGAATCCCAAGTGGCCGAATTATATTGTTTAACGCTTGATAGTCAATACAGAGTCTCCAAGTCCCATCCTTCTTCTGCACCAACACAATCGGGCTCCCACATGGCGATGAACTCGGTCGCATGTGACCTTTAGCTCCTGAATCTGCCTCTTGATTTTTTTGTTCTCGAGAACATATCATTGGTAAATTGGTCCATTGGGCAGTGACGCACCTGGGGTTAGGTCGATGGAGTGCTTGACCTGACAGTCCAGGGGAACCCCTAGGGGTGAGGTGAAGATGTCCTCGTACTCCTCCATGACCTTGTCCATCTGTTGTTGTCATGCAGAGGAGCCTTGTCTGGAGGTCATGGCCACAGTATTCTTCTTGCCCTAAGGGCGGATCATCAAGAAAACAAATTTCCTGGTTTTGGAAATGAGATTTTTGCATTTTTTTGCAGTAACCAAAGATATGGCGGTAGGCGGTGCTACCTCTGGTATCTTGTACAAATTATTTCCCAAAATAAAAATAACAACACGAGGTCTAAAATCACACATAACATATCTCTTCCACAAGTATGGTTGGCCTAATAATACATCATAAACGTCAAGAGGTGCAATGCCACATAATAGCTCATTTGTGAAGGGCTTCATGTTTTACGAAAGGTGGCACTGTTGGATGACGTAGAGATCTTGTCCTTGGTGAAGCCACCTGATTGTGTATGGTTTTGGATGTGTTGTGGCTGACAAGCCTAGCCTCTTCACGAACTCTGCTGATATGAATTTATTTTGGCTCCCACTATCGACAATGAACTGCTGCGAGAAACCCTTTACCCACATCCGGGAATGGAAGAGGCACTCCCCCTCCTCTAGATCTTCTAGTTCCTCCTTCTGGATCTTTGTGGTGGTAAGGATGGCATTGGGCTCTGCATCGATAATCTGTTTCCCTTTTTCATTCCCCTTGTCAGGTTATGATTTAGAGTTAGAGCATGCATCTGATTCAGAAGCCTTCAGCTTAGCCACTAGTGACTGCTTGGCTCGACACTCACTTGTGTAGTGGGAGGACCTCTTATGGAACTCACACCACTTTCCCGTGTCCTTATTTGGCTTCACGGTGTTGTTCTTTGCATGTATACTTGGAAGTTTTTCCCAAGTTTCCCCACGTTGGATTTATTCTTTGTTTTGTGGTTTGGGGGCACCTTTACCTTACTTCTAATTCACAAATCCAAAGTCTCACTTCTTCTGTTTTAACTTCTGCTCAATATTGGCAGCATACTGGTATGCTGCACCAAGTAAGGAGATGTCGAGGAACTCCATTTCCTCCTGAATGTATCTATGTAGGCAACTGTGATACTTCAACACCAAATGTTTTTCTGAATCTTTGATACCCAACTTTGTGCGTAGGGTATGGAACAAATTAATCAGCTCATGTATATCGTTATCCCTTTGCTGCCATGTCATAGTCCATTGTATGCACTTGTCCTCATAAATCCCCATGGGATAATATTATTCATTGACGATATCTTGGAAAGAATCCCAAGTGGCTGCAGTCGAGAACAGAGAGGGTTCCCTCCCATCCTTTTTTCTCACAGTAGGTTTCCCACCAGTCTTTTACATGGGGGTGGCTTTGAGGAGTGCAAAAGTAATATTTTCCCAGTTGGAAAAGTCATGAACTGAGAAATATCCTTCTAAAAGATTCAACCATATATCTATGCCATCTACATCTATTTGGCCCTCAAGTATGGGAATTTAAAAGTTTACTTTTATCTTAAAAGGAGTGGTGCCTCTAGAGTGGTTGTTGGATGCATATGCATCACTGGTGGGAAGTCGTTGAAGGATCAGGGCAAATGTATCCATCATCGCGTTCCTTTGCTTCTCAAGGGCCTCCTTGAGCAATATTTTGATAATATATCCTGCTCCCTCATCTTTATTTTCTTCCACCATGGGCGGTCGTCGGGGTTTGTGAGGCTGATATTGCAAAGGTTCAACTAAATCAAGCCCTAACTCCTTATACCCCAACCTCGTTGGGGACATGCAAAGAAGGATCGAGAAAGAGCAGACTAATCTGATACCACTGATTCAAATTTATGTAGGAACACAAAAAAATATGAATATAACCATAAATACAAAGATGTAGCAGAAATCACACGTCATTTAATTAATATAAACTAGCTAAAATATGCTTAGAGACAGAATGGAAATAAACTCGCTAGGTCACTGGCAACTTATCTCTGAGAAGAGATGTGGTGGATACAGGCCTCTGAAATATGTTGTAATGAGGCTCGAAGGCC
Organism: Pinus albicaulis; assembly: GCA_034641835.2. Taxonomy (NCBI): domain Eukaryota; kingdom Viridiplantae; phylum Streptophyta; class Pinopsida; order Pinales; family Pinaceae; genus Pinus; species Pinus albicaulis. The sequence continues at coordinate 25,769,647 of MU968411.1, forward strand.
TATTTATTATTGAGAAACAATGGAAAACCATAAACATATGAAAACCTAACCCTGGGAGATGAAGCACCAAAACTATGGGCCCCGTTTGTGTAAATTGGTACATCAACTTCCCAGGGACGTAACTTTGGCATACAATATCTATTTGACGCACACAATACCTCATTATAAATATCTATCCGAGGACTAAAATTTTTTCCTAAGCTATCGATTTAGCCAAAACACATCGTATAGGGCCTCAAAACATCTTTGGAAGTTGAGGACCCGGAAAACTGCTAAAAATAGTAAAGTGTGCTACAATTAAGGAAACTAAAAAACTGAAAGAAACAATGGTGGGGGTCTAATTGGAATAGACAGGTGGCCACCAATATCCACCTGGATCAACCCTAATTCATCTGGACAACATAAGTGGATCCTCACAACAATCGATTATTTCACCAAGTGGATTGAAGTAGTCCCAACTAGGTAGGCTAAAGTCACATTTATTATTTAGTTTTTGGAAAGAAATATATTTTCTAGATTCTTCTAGCCACAAAAAAATATTTACAGACAATGTTTCTTCTTTAAAATCAAGGAATATGGTGTATTTTTGTCACAAATATAACATTACTCTCGATCACTCAACAACGTATTACCCCCAGGGTAATGGCTAGGTCGAATCTTCCAAAAAAAGTTTGGTCAACATAATAAAAAAATGTTCTGATAAAAAAAAAGGAGTTTGCATAAGAAGCTGGTGAATGCACTGTGGGATGTGTTGTAGCTCCTGAGTTGTCAAAGACCAGTGCTTAGGAAATCTTAAAACAAGAGGGTTCAGGAAGACTTCTTACAGCTGATAATACAAGACCTCTTGTTATAAAAATAAATTAAAGTTTTCTGGCATCGGACCAAAACATCAAAGAAAAAAATGGATAATAATGACTTCTAGTGATACAGCATAAGGGTCTATAAGTGAGCGTTAGAAGCAGATATGACTAACTGCTGTGAAGAGGGCCGAGCGTGAGACTAGTAAACAGTTACCAAAATAAATGAGTATGGAAACAATGGCAGAACATAAAATGGAATATTAGCTTAAGGTAGGCTTATACTAGCATTAGAATCCACCCCACTAACATCAAAACATAGACAGTGATGTAAATAAAACATGAACAAAATATCGTGCCACAAGCCATATTTAAAGTGTAGCAGAAAAATAGATACGAGTACCCTTCAAGATAAATTCATATCTAAATAATCAACACTTGCATTATGAAAGCTTTCGATACAGGAAAAGTGATGGAAATACAAATGAACATTTACATTAAAACATAACTGAGAAAATACATATTGTAACTCATCTCATTTGGAATCCATTGCACAAGAGAATAGCTTCATTTCTGTTACCCAACAGGATCTTCCAACATACACTATGAACGCATCTCAAAAATTTACATAAAGGAATATTCACAACTAGCAATTTTGCTCTGAAAAAACTGGAACCCTCTCTCAGCTTCAGATTTCATTTCTGATAGCTTTCTATTGAGCCTTGCGAATAGATATTTTTTAGACAAAATATTCCCCCTTAAGATATCTTTCTGTTTGGGCTCTCCATCAAAAACAAAAATGATGATGAGCAGTAAGGCCTCTCACAATCTACGTATAGGCCTTAATGAAGGCGTTAACTGAAAACAAAACAATAAAAGAAAAATAAAAGTGCAGAGGGTGAAATAAAGATTTCACCCGATTTTACAACACTAAAGAAATAAAAGTAAACTGGCCACCTGGGCCAGAACATGAGTATCATTTTTTAGGACGAAGAGGAGTGCCTGCTGCCGGCTTACTGGGAAGTGATGATGATGCGGACGAACCAGTTTCGTGACTAGGAGGAGGTAGTGACTGGCGAGATGATGTGGAGGCTGGAGTGTTGATATATTCACTACATTTCTGCCATATACTCTCTCTAGGTGATGGCATAGTGATGAAAGTCTCTACTAGAGCCTGAATATCTGTTAGCTCGGCATCATCCACTTGGATGGCCAAACAAAACAACAAAGTGAATGTATAAACAATA